>PVKS010036165.1:0-19519 GCA_004027875.1 Aplodontia rufa | reverse complement strand
GTAGAAGCATTTCAAGAAGGATGGGGTGAACAACTCTGTCAGGTGGTACAAAAAAAAGTTGGAGTAAGAAAAATGAAAATATGGTGTCCATTGTGTTTGGAAAGGATAATACATTGACAGCTTTGTAACAGCAATTGAAGGAAAATCCAAAATGCTTTTCATTCAGAAAGGTGAAAAAATGGAGGAAAAACAAATGCTTCTCAGGTGAAGTATTATTGAAGATCTTCGTTTTGTTTTTTTTTGTTGTTGTTGTTTTGCTTTGCTTTTTAATTTAAGGAAGGCAGAAAACTGTACCTGTTTGTACATAGAGAATGGAAATTGATTGGGATAAGGTAACATTAGGGAAAGTATTGTCAATTGAACAAAATTCCATTAGCATAGTCATGGTGAATTTGAGAGCATGGGTAGAGGGATTAATTCCAGATAAAGGCAAAATGGTTAAAGGGATTGAGGAAAGTGAAAAAAAAAAAGACAAAAAAAAGATCTAACCATAAGCCTAATTCTCCCCTTTGGAGGTTGAGCAAGTCTTTGTGGCTTGAGTGAGCCTTTTTTTTTTTTTTTAATTGTTCAGTGAGGAAGGGAGGTTGGTTGGCATCAGCAGCAATTTATAGGTAGAAGTTTGAAGGTCAGATTTGGTGACTGTGGAGAAGATCCTTTGTAGCAGAAGTTGCACACAGAGAAAAGCATAAAAGTTTGGAAAAATGGGTGTGGAACCTGTCTCTGAGAGCCTTGAATATTATGCTGTCTTCCTTCCTCTCTCTTCTGAACTCACTAAGAGGACAAAGTTTTGTTTTTATTTTAGAGCCTTGTATGATTTGATGGACTGTGGTGGTGAGGAAGGGCTCCATGAGGGAATATGAGGTACTCTGATTACAATCAGAAGGGCTCAGTAGGTGGTATTGCTTATGTCCAGACTCATATGTCTTCATCCCTATGCCAAGCATTAGAAACGTCACACAGGAACATGACCTCCCATGGGCATGTACCATTATGACTCCTTTGAGTTGGTAGTAGATCTTGTCATATGCAGCTCAGTCCTTAGCCATATAAGAGCCAACAGTCACAACTAATAAGGTCCAAGGGCCTGTGGTTCAACAATAGAACTTTTAGTTTTGACTGTCATTGAATGAAGCCCACAAATTTTGTCTCCTTATCCTCTAACAGTTGAAGTAACTTAGCTATATTCTGCCCCATGAGCTCTTAATGGCAGGGATGCAGAAGATGCTGAATTAAGTGCTACTTGAATTCTTTAGTCCTCTCCAGGCTGAAAGATTTTTCTTATCATTTGAAATGTGAGTGCTAACTTGATGACAGTGGAGAGTTTCTCTTTCTGTATCTCTAACAAGGGATCAGGATTATATCCATCCTCAGCCACCAAGTCTTGTGTTAATGGAACTAAACACTCTGGGGAAGCATCCCAAATCTATTTAATGTTCCCAAGCATTAAAGTTGGCATTAGGACTTCTACATTACCTAAGATGTCTATAAAATTACATGCTTAGAGCCAGCTCCCAGTGGATTCACATCCGAAGAAACTGTAGAGCATCCGTCATTCTATCCAAGGGCTGGAATAATTTTCACTCCTGTAAATACTTCCATTATGTAACTGGGTTGAAGGATTCTGCAGTTGTCATTGGAGGAATGTATCCATGATTCTGTAGAATAAAATGAAGATACCATTAATTTTAAACTGTTGTCATCCAATATTCTTTGATAGGGATTTATGGAATTTTAAGAGAATCTTAAGATTAAGATTTAAGAATTAAGAGAATCTCTGAGTGATAGATTTTGTTACCCCAATAAATGCCCTGGTTTTCTTATATTGCTTCAACCTCTAGTCTATAATATAACCCCTCAGCATTCTGGCACACATCTTGCCCCCAAATGCTTTTGGCATGTAGTCACAGACAAAATTTTTTTTTAATTTTCACATCATTTAGCAGTAATTTTGTTAGATACAATTTAGAATCATAGGTGAAATCTTTTGTCAGTAGATGTGTTTTGCTATTTGTGTGCTAAATGTTTAATAAAGTAAATTTGCTTCTTCCATAAATTAGACACTAGAAGCTATGATCAGCTGAGGCTTCCTACTTGAATTACCTAGGGAGCTGTTAAATATACTGATGCCCAGGCCCCACCTTAGATTAATTGAATTAGATTCTCTGGGGATAGGATTGGGTTTCCCATTTTTCTTGAAAAGTTCCCCAGATGATTCTAAACATGCAGCCAGGCGTTAGAACTCCTGCCTTTAGAATATAAATTCAATTCTGTGCCTCTGAGTTTAAAACACTTTATCCACAGAAAACAGCCCGACTCCTAGTCAAGGCATTTAAGTTTCTTCCCAGAATAACTACATACTCTTCCAAACAAGTTAATGCTACGTTTCTGAATTAAACCCATCCTGCAACTACATGTCCTTGGGTAGGCAATCTTAAGTCCCATCTCTATGTATTAGCACATACTTTGTAGAAGAGACCCTATCCTAGCACACTGAAATCTTTCCACTTCTAAAGATACCCCTTAAACACCACTACATTACTTGGAACAAGCCCTTTCTGTTCCCCCAAGTAGTGTTCACTTCTCCCTGTACCTTACATCCTTACCACTTTGCGTATACTCTGTTATCTTGCTCACCACCATTTGTCTATGTGTCCGCCTTTTCCAAAAAATTGACTTATTTGAGGGGTTCTTTCCATGTGTTACTATTCTTTGTATTATTTTACATTGCCTAAAACAGCATGTTTTCAATATATGAATGAATTCAATTTATTGTAAAAATTCAACGTGAGGAGCAATAGTATGCGTTCTTAGCATCACACAGCCTGGGTTCAAATGACAGCTGTGCCACTTACTAGCATTGTGATCTTTAACAAGTTATTCAGTGTTTCTAAGCCTCAATTTCGTTTACATTGAGTGGGGAAAATGCTATTACCTACCTCATAGACTTGTGAGAATTAAATGGTATATTTTACATAAAGTGCTTAGCACATGGTAAGCAGTAAATGAATATTTTCTACTATTATTGTCATTACTTACTAATTGATTTTCATTTGGATGGAAGTGTAAGTATTATATATGACAGGAATAGAGCATGAAACAGGTGAAATACGGTCAATAAAGTTCACAGTCATCTGGTCTAGGTCCGATGAGCCTTTGTGCATTCTCTCCCAGGACCTTATTGGTGGGCCTTGAAGAAGTAGTTCACGTGGAAATCAGAGTAGACCTTGAAAGACAGAGGATTCTGGTTATTGAAAGATATGCTATAGCAGGACAGTGAAATAATGTATACCTTGTGAACAGAATTATTCTACACATTTTTGCATGTTGTAAATAGGAAACATTGGTAATAGTGAAATTTAACATGAAGTATTGAGAATGTACTGAGGGTAGAGACTGACTCTGAATTTCCTATGCTAAAGCAGCATGAATTTTTTTTTTTTAAATAAAGAGAGAGGAACAGTGAGAGACAGAGAAAGAGAGAATCAGCTTTATTTAGTTTTTCACATGGCCTTCATTGCACTTAGTTGTGTATACGTGGTGCTGGGGTTTGAACTGGGGTCCTCATGCTCGCCAGGCAAGCACCGAAACCACTGAGCCACCGCTGCAGCCCCCAGCATGAATTTTTTAAAAAAATCTAGATGTGTACTTTTACTTTAAGGCTGGGGCAATTCATCCAAAGACATTCATTGAAACGAGATGAGCATGGTCTCTGATCCTTGGTCTGAGTCTGTAGGTTCTGGTAGTTAGAAAGAAAAGAAAGCTAAGAAGACAGAAAGCAAGTAGAGAGTCAGTTTATTTTCTTATGTTGGAATGCCCTAGAACACTGGGAATATCAGGTCTCAGATATGCAAAGTTATCATTATGATGACCGAGAATTATTCCCAAAAATAATGTAGTTGTGAACATTATGACTACTTGTAGGTAAAATGAGAAAGGATGGGCTGATGGTATAGCTAGCTTAGTGGTGAAAGCTTGCCTAGCATACACAAAGCCCTGGTTTCAATCCTTGCACCTCAGAGGGGAAAATGATATACAAAGTCTTATAGTAGAATACCTGGCCTGTCATATGTACTTGGTAACTATAAACTGTTGTTGAAGTCATAGCATGATAATGAGTATTAATGATGATTATCCACGACTCATTCATCAACAGGAGAAAATCCACTTCCAGAGCATATTTAAGAGCTCTGGTTCAATGATGAACTGAAATTCATGTTAAATTCTCTTTGATCCAAATGTAAATAATAATTCTATCTTAATAATTGAGCTTGAGAAATTTAGTATCATAGAAAGAAGTATGTGGGTCCTAGAAATACAATATTATGGGGCTGGAGCAGTGCTCAGTGGTTACAGCGCTTGCCCAGCATGCGCAAGTACGTGAGTTCAGGCCCCAGCACCATGTACACAACCAAGTCTCAGAGCAAGGAAAGCCATGTGAGAAACTGAATAAAAGTTGATTCTCTCTGTCTCTCTGTCTCTCACTGTCCCCTCTGTCTTTAAAAAGAAAGAAAGAAAGAAAGAAATACAATATTATGAATAATTGGGATTGTATTCAATTGATTTTAAAATAATTCTTTTCATATTTAATTTCTATAAATATTTCAAAATCCACATAATAGATAAATGACCAAAGGATAAAGAAGGGCCACAATTATTCAGACATAAGTGAAGCATATGGCTGTTTTCTAGAAGATATGTTTATGTTAATATAGCATACACTTAACATATGGGGGAAATCAGGTTGGAAGCTCTCCAGAGATTAGACTAATACATCACCACAAAGCAGATTGTAAATTGCAATGTCTTAGTCACCAACCGACTGTCTCTCTTAACAATTAACAGAGTTTTTCAACAGCTACAAGTGAAGTTATTTTTAAGATAAAAATCATTTAGACATATATTTACATGCAATGTGTTTATTTTTATCCTTAGTATTAAAGATCATACTACTGGTTCTGACTACCATTTGTGAAGACTGATGTGGCTAAAGACAGATAAGTGACTAATAACCCTTTTCACCTTAGGTTTATAGAAACTAGTGACTTTGATGCCTAAAATTATGTTTTTCCATGTAGTTTTTCTCAGTATCAGCTGCCCCATTTCTTGATTATTGATAAGCACATTAATCTCAGCTTCTGTTTCCCAGGATTTTTTTTTTTTTTTTTTAGCAGTTTGGGTGTATCATTTTGAATGATACTTCACTGGGTTCTTTAAAGCATTTCTAACACTGATCCGGTTTACGTTAATCCCATTTCAGGTCACCATAAAGCAGTTGTTTTCGTGTCTAATTGGCAGGCTTGCATAATCCACAGAAGCCTGTTGTCAAGTGCACTTCTTCCAGCTGGTAAATTTGTTGCATTGTGGGACAGTGTTGTTTGTACCCCTCTCTGTTTACTATTATCTAAAGTATTACTCACCTGTGATGTTGATGAAATTGTGCAGATAATCAGATGTGGTCAGCTCAGGTCTCTAGCCATGTACTGGAAGGTTGGACATTTGTCACTTTGATCTTGACCTTGTTGCTGCAGTGAATGCACAACCTGTCTGCCAACTCAAAGGTCATGCTGGCCTTCTTGATTTGATTTTCTACTCTGTCAGTCAGCACACCATTAGGCAGAGTGCTGCCAGTGACCCCTGTAATCTCAATATTGCCAGTGAGAGGTGTGTAGGGTTCGGCTGATGGGGGCAAATACGTGATCTCATGCTGTAATTCAGTTCAACATATATTTATTGCACACCTGCTGTTTGCCCAGAAATACACAAGAATCCACAAGGTTGGGGAAAAAAAGGCAGTTTCTACCTTCAAGGAGCTTACAATATGTATTATTGTGTGATAAAAGTCCACCTCATGATTAGGTCAGACAATAAGTGCTGTTGGACGTCTGGAGTAAGCTTATCAACCTTTGGCCACTGGACTTACTCTGCAAAACGATCTATAATCAAGGCCTGTTGTCTTTCTGTGTGTGCATTTTGAAACCTCCCACATCAGCCTATAGCAGCAGCCTTTGAATGACTGTCTCAAAGGCTTTTAATAATATTCAAAGCTGTTAAGTAGAGTTTCCCAGAGGATAAAAATCGCAGTCTAAACTGGCTTCAGAGTCCTTTATTCCACCCTCAGAGAATCGTTGCACACAATAGATTGACTAAGATTGGAGTAATTTGTATTCCTGCTTCACCAATTGGAGATTGACCATCTCAGCCTCTTTATGCTCATATGATTATTGGATGTTTCACATATGTTGTATAAAATGTTTTTGTCACTAAGTTAATTCACAGCCCCTTTTGTGTTTATACATGAGAATATAGTTTTTTTGCTTAATAATAAGACTTGTTACTCAAGTTTAGTCTTGGGTTTTTTTTTAGTTTAGGAAACATTTTCCTGTGTGAACATTTGACATGGTATTTTTTTCTCATTTGTTTTCTTATCCATTGTTACTTTCATTGATGAATTTTCTAATTTTTGTTCTGTTTTGAATTATCTTATATTGCTAGTTAAATTCCTTTTGGCCTGTTTAAGATAATGAAAAAAACGAAGTGTTCAGGCAAATTCATGGTAGTTAAAGCTGATCATCTTGTTTCTATTGCAATTTATAATCTGGAAAGTTCACTGGTGTAAATATTTAGCAAAATGGTCTTGCCGCTCAGCCTCATGTTTAAAAAAAAAAATAAGAAAAGAAAGAGGGACGGTGAGAGAGAAAGAGAGAGAGAGAAGCAATTTTTATTTAGTTTTTCATGTGACTTTCGTTGTTCCAACAATTTGTTGTGTACATGGTGCTGAGGTTTGACCTGCGTCCTTGTGCATGGCAGGCAAGCACCTTAACGCGGAGCTACCACTTAGCCTCATATTGACACATGGGATTAACTAGTCCAGTGTTACCTCAAGAGTCGGTATAAAACAGGAATGGGGGCTCTGATGTCTTGTTCTTTGGAAATGCTTTCAGAAAATTTCACAAGCAGATGACTACACTCTGAAAATAATAGGTTGTTTAGCACATCTCTAGTCTTCACTTACATAGGGGCCTTCCTGTAACACATCAGTCATTCTTCTAAGGTAGCATCATTAATAGTTTCAAATTCAAGAAAAGTAAGACAAAAGAATATTTGTTAGATCTGCCAAGGATAGAAGATGGGTCAAGGCAAGCAGAAATAGTTACCTAGAAGGCAAGGGAAAAAAAAAAACCCCAGCAAACTGAAGAGAATCCTCAGCTCCTGGGAATACTTTTAGAAGAAATAAATTCAGTGACTTACAAGCTTGACCTCTTTCAGAAACAAGTTGAATAATCTTGTCACATAGAACAAATACATTGATACAAGTAAAAAGAATGATACCTTGATTTTTTAACTATTAAGAATTTTAACAGATTTAAGAGTGTGAAATAGACAGTTACATAAACATTGAAGTTGTATGATACCTTAGTGAAAGATTCTAAAACATAGCATTTGAAAAATTGGGTTCCTTTCAACTCATCCAATATTGCAACTGATTGAAAGTTAAAAGGAAACTATCAATGTGACTTTTAAATACAATGGCTACCATACTCACAGTAATAATATAAAGAAGATTTCTTTGAAGCAGATAGCATACAGCAAAGTGGCAGTATGAATAACAGTAGTATTTATATGGGTGTTGACAATTTAACTGAATGTTATAAGTTGAAAAGAGAATTCCCAATTAGGTTTTTCTGTGTATTTGACACTGGAGCCTCACTTAGATTCTCCATAATTTTTTGAGCTTGCCTAAGTTCTCCTAATTGATTAGCAGGTGGCATGCAGTTCCCTGCCTGCTCCCCCACCCCACCATCTCAGGTTACTATGGTGATACCATCTTAGCTTCCTCTCCTTGCTTCCCAGTTACATCTGATCTGCAGAATGAAATCTTATGAGCCGATTGGACAAACTGGTGCTGG
This sequence comes from Aplodontia rufa, assembly GCA_004027875.1. NCBI lineage: Eukaryota > Metazoa > Chordata > Mammalia > Rodentia > Aplodontiidae > Aplodontia > Aplodontia rufa. The sequence goes on along the minus strand of PVKS010036165.1, from coordinate 11,612 downwards.
TATTTCTATTCAGATCATCATGTATCTTTGGTTTAGTAAATGGAAAATGAACCTTTATGCCAGCTCACATGTTTATATCTTACAAAATTGTCAAAAAAAAGATGTAATTCTATTTGATGTACCACTCTAGTACTTCTAAAGCATCAGAGTGTTAAATATTTTTAAGGCAAACCTTGGAAGCACACTCACACTCACCATTCTTAAAGATTTCTGACAATTGCTATGAAAAGTGTTCTGTTACCACCAACACTTTTTAAAAAGATGTTAAACACAGTATTTTTGTTTTTCCAGAAAAATTAAGGCAAGTCAATAATATGTATATACCTTCACCAATGTAAAAAGAATAGCAGTCACTTTCAAATCAATTCCTAAGAATCCTGGATTCCCAAAGTCTACTATTGCATATAACCATCAATGAGTTTAACCTAGGCAAACTTTGATTCTTCAGTAAAGAAATAATGTTCAATATGTAAATATACCACTTTTTATTTAAAAAGACCTTTTGTGTATAAAGTAAAGGAAACCAAAATACATCATCATGAACTACTGCCATTATTTTCTATGGAAAATTAGCAGCAATAACCTCCTTAAAGTAACTCATTTCACAGACCACCTGACTTGAAGTTTACATTTCAGAACACTGATTTTGTTTCCATTTAGGAGAATACTATGCTTTAATTCAACAGTTAGCACCTACATTTTTAAAATTACTTTATGTATGTTACAAAATCCATTAATTTACATGATAAAGTTTGTGCAAGTAGAGCAGTGTTAAAAATTCATTATCATACTCTCAAAGGGAAATATAATATGTAATACATAGGAAAAATTTCCACTTCTAGAGACCTCCTGAAGTCAGGGAACTGTCTGAAATGCAGTCATAGCAATTGATGGGATTTCTTTTCTCCCTTCTCCCCAAAGAACCTTAAAGCACTACTTTGCAGATCTTGTATGTAAATAGAGTTAGTTTGCCTAGTGAGAGAATGGGAACAAAGTGAAATTTGGAAAATAGGAAAAAAATTTAAAAACACAAAGTCGGGAATGTGTTTCAAAAAGAAAAAAATATCTTTAGTAAAGTTATACAGCTTCAAAAATGGTTCAAGACAACAGAATTTCAGTGTAAGGGCATTAATTTTTCAAAACAATTTAAAATATCATAATACCGTGTCTGCTTATTTTATATTACTATTTTGAAATCAAGAAAAATATTCATTTAATTTACATAAAATGTTCACTTAACATTGTATAATATTGCAAAATGATTTTTAACTAGAATTGTTCTCTTTGAAATCTTCAGTGCAATGTAAATGGTTAAATATGCCATTTTTTTTTAAAAGAGAAGGACAGTGAGAGAAAGAGAGAGAATCAATTTTTATTGAGTTTTCTGCATGGCTTTCATTGCTCTGACAGTTTGAACCATGTACTTGTGCATGTCAGGCAAGTGCTGTAACTACTGAGCCACCACTCCAGCCCTAAATATACCATTTTTGAGGTAGCATTTTTGCTCAGACTTCACTTTTAAATTGCTATTATTTCATTTGTCATGGAAATTAAAAGATACAAGTCTATAAAGAGAAATATTTCGTATACCACAAAAGGACAGGGAATTTTTTCAGATCTCCAGGTGTTGTACTGAGATGTCAAAAGAATGTAAGACTTAAAAACTGCTTGAGTCCCTGTTGTGTGGTAACACAGTAAGAGTCCCTTGCATTCAAAAGGAGCTGCAATCCTCCTGTTACTTCAGGAATTTAGACTGCTTCCTTTTCTATAATTCATACATAAAGTGTATGAGTTGACATCCTTTCCTTCTCTTCTCTCAATCTCAGTCTTATCTTTTTTTTCCTTCTTAGATTGTTAAATGAAAATAAGGGGCTGGAGCAGTGGCTCAGTGTTGGAGTGTTTGCCTGGCATGCTTGAGGACCTAGGTCCAAACTCCAGTACCACATATACAACTAAGTGGAGGAAAAACAAAAAGCAGATGAAAAAATAAATAAAACTGATTCTCTCTTTTCTTTCTCTCTCTCTCTTAAAAAAAAAAGAAAAGAATAGAAAGTGTAATGGTCACAGTCAAACAGGAAATAAAGTATCAGGGAACAAATTATAAATTTTTAGCTTTTCACACTCTGCAAAAGGATGAGTACGAAGTCCAGATGAAAATCCACAAGCAGAAATCAAAGACAAATTGGAAAAAGGTAAGAAAATAGAACTGGATGTACTTCTGTACAACATTTTAAACCTATTCATGGGGCAAGGTATTGTTTAAAGCCTGTATGCTTACTATATGTTCCTTGCATATTTGAAAAAATTAGAAAAACAAACAAAGGGTTTAGATTCCATTTCTTCTCATTCCATTTAACTTGATGAAAAGAATATTTGAGAAACCTATTAACTCTCATTATTTTAAATCCAATGTAAGTGACCATTTATTGTTTATAAATCAGAAAACAAAGCCTACAGGATCAAAATAAAGATAGAATAAAAATGAAAGATAGTTGTTATGAAGTTCCTAGAGGATATGCATGGAGTGATAGGGCAAGAGGTGAATTTTGAGCAGACTGGTGAAATTGTCAAATGTAAGTATCTCCCAAATTCCATCTCATTCTGTGGTCCTGTTTCTGTGCTTCAGTAAAGGTAATCCAAATAAAAAGAGTCAGCCTTTCGCAAGGCACTTTAACACAGATAACTGCAGAATAACCTGGTCCTCAGAATAAATCTGTGAATTCAGTGTCTTCATATCTTCACTAAGAAAACTGAGACTTTGAAAAAGTGGCTTGTTCAAGGTCACATTACTGGATCTCAGACTTGTTTCTTCTGATTTGAGATCTTATACTTTCTTTACTGCTTCTTCCTCCTGTCTTCTAACACAATTGTTTTCTCTCTAAATCACTACATCTCCCTTTTCCTCTTTCATAGTAACCATCACCTTATATCTGATTCCTAGGTTTCCTAGTTTATATCCACGATCAACATTGAGCTAGACATCATGTATATTACATAGCAGGTTCATTACTTTTGACAGTGATAAATTTTTCAGGCTTAGAAGTAATTTGAAATCTGTTTTAAAGTAAGTTTATGAAGTTTTTTCCCCTCTGTTATTCTCTTAGGTTTCTCTTCAAACTTATTTTAACAGATAATTTTTATTTTGAAAGAAATTGTATTCAATTCTAATTTTTTTAAGATTGTTTTTGAATCTTAAAATTCTTTTCACTATATGCTAAAGGAGGAAAAAGACTGCCTAGCTCAGCAATTTGAGATACAATCATGCTTTTAAAACATATTAATTTTGTTAAGTGTGTTTTTGGGTGGACAGTTCAGTAAGCAATGATCACCACTTTATTTTAAACCACTTAATAGAATTACATAAAAGTAAAGAGTACATTTCTGTTGGTCACAGTATCTACATGCTGCCAGTCACATGGAGCTCATTAAAATATCTAACTTCATTGTATTCATAGGAAGTTTTAAATGCATATTCCTTAAATATATTGCCTTAAAAAAGTGGCATTAACTGATAATACTATTCGAAAACATACCAATGAAAATATCTATTATATGTCTTATAAAATAAACTTTCTTGCTGCATCAGTTCATTCAATGAAAATATATTGATGCCTATAAAATGCCAGGTAATTTGCAAAGTACTAAAGGAGACATTTAGAAGAGCTACCTTCCTCTGTTGAAGAAGAAATAGAATGCTGTGTTTCAGAATGTGAGCCTCTTTCACCAACATCCAAATGATCTGCAGGACATGTTAAGAATGGAAATTCCTAGACCCTGCCTACCCCCCACTTATTGAATATAATCTGCAGGTGAGATATCCAGGAATCTTCACTTTCATGCAAATAAGTCATTCGGTGATTCTGAGGCTTATTAATTGTAAAGACATTCATACATCAAGAAGGCAAATACACATAAAAATACAAGTACACTTCTAATTGATAGTTGTTCTAATAGAATTAACATTGATAAATAATTAATTTAAATTTATGTTTTCAATGAATGTAAAATGTGAACATTGGGCCTATTTTGTAGAGTGAGCATATGGATAAATATTTATCTAGATTTCTATGCCTTGAGTTCTTTTCAGTTTAAATATATTTAAATAGATTATTCAGGAGATTCTGTTTTGAACTAGAAATGTCAGAATGAAGTCATGTGTACAAGGAGTAGGAATGTATTCACTATGCAATGAACTACAAAGATGCCTGTATAAATTACTCAATTAAAAAAATTCTTTAACATGAACAGCAATAAAAATGCTGAAGAGATTGGGCCTCTTACATGTTTTCTAGCAAAAATCAAATGGTTCAAAACATCAAATGGTTCTACTGGAGGTCAACACTATAGCTACTAGTTCAGATGGTCAGTTCAGATGTACAACTTGCAAAATCTCAGAAATATCCATCACTTGAGTTCTGCTCAGTTCAGCGAGTTCTGATCAGCTCAACCAAAAGTGGTAATTCACATTGGCCTTAAAGGCTGTGTACATAGTCCCAAGGAAAAATGTCCTTATTTGCTTTTTACCTAGCACTACAAAATAGTAAATAGAGTTAAATTCCAAAAGATGCTTGAACAATCAATAGAAAATGTCAAGGCAGGAAATATTGACAAACCAGTATAAATAAAACTTAAGAAATCGGATGTAGCTTTTCAGTACTTATTAATAAAATACTAATCCATAGTAATCAGCTACCTTCATAAATATGTATGCAGTAACAGTCTGTAGTATAGTTCATAATTATATATAAATAGGTAATGGTGGAATGAAATATAAAAGAGCTTCAGGATGTTGTTAGATCTTCTATACATCTCATTTCTTTCTTTCAAGTCTTACATCTAATAAATGTTTAAGTGACAGTAACAGGCAATGTCACGAGCACTAGGGCTACTATCTAGAATAAACACACAATCCTTCCTGTCACTTGAGATTTATATACTAGTTAGAGAAACAGTCCACAAAAGCATGAACAAATCAAGTAATAATATAGTGGTTAAGGGAATTTATAAGACTGTGAAAGAAACTAACAGGTTAGGGGGTCTAGCTTTACATGAAATTATCAAAGAAGGGTTCTCTTAGAAGGAAATATCTGAGTACCAACCTTGATAACGAGGAGACAGCTCACAGGAAAAACTGGGGAAAGAAACTGAGGGAACAGTGACCACAGAGGACTATCAGAGGGAGGGAGTTTGGTGAGTTGAAGGAACTGATGGAAGACCAACATAAACTGAGTGACTAGGATTGGATATTTAGACTGGGACATGACTCATGTAGGTCATAGGAAAATGCTTGGCCTTTATTCTGAACAAAGCAGAAAGCTATTTAAGGGTGTTACATGGTGAAATGTGATCACAATTACCATTTAAAACTTTTACTTTGCTATGTAAGAATGGGAATGGAAAGACAACCTTTTGGAAACTATTTGCTATGGTCCAAGGAGGTATGATGGTGGCTTTGGAGAAGAACAAAAGTAAATGAGAAGAGCTCTGTTTTGGAGGTAGAAAAAACAGACTGTGCTGATAGATTAGACTTCCTCTGAAATCTATATTGACTTAAGAGTATATAGTTGTCCAGGAAGAATGTATTAGTAAGGACATTTTGGGTATACAAATACTGGGAAATACAGAATGATTTGTAGATGCTAGCTCCCATTGCTTCCCCCTCTAGACTCTCCTCTTTGGGGTGGTTGTCACAGAACCATCTGCCTCTGTCTACACATTGGGGTGGGGGGAGGTGGAGAGAATCACTTTTCTACAGGCTTTTTCTCTAATTCCTGCCACAAAGAGTTGTGAGCATTATGGAGTACTGTAGTTATATCTGCAAGTATTTCTTGGAACTATTATGTTTCATGGGTATCTGATTCCAACTCCTATTTTTGTTGTTATACCAATTTCATATTTTTAATAAATCAACATTTTAGATTGAGAGTAAAATTCAAGAAAATCTGCTGAAGTTTATAGAAACTCTTAAGAATCAGAATATAATATGTATATATATATTTAAAATATTTTCATTTATACTATTGCACATTATATATACCCTCTCATAGTTAAACATTGTTTTTGTAATAATTTAATATATTTTCCCACTAAGTAGTAATAAAAGTAATTTTAGAGCATTCAGGTTAATTTATCAGGTTTAATAATGCCAAATAAATGTGGCTCATTTTAAGTAATGAGACTAGAGTAGGAAAAGAAGCATCAGGAAAAATCAGAAACCACAGAATAATTAGATTTAGGCTTTCAAAAGTACTTGGCTCCATGTCCTTCATATCCTCCATTCCATCCCCAAGGAAATAAAAAGACAAGTCATTTAAAAATGAATTCTTCTCTGAAGACTTTCCCTATTGCGTCTGTTTAGTCTTTGCAGTTTTCAGTATTGACAGTGAGTTTTTTTTCACCACCAATATGGCACATTCCTTTGAGGTAGAGAAAGATTTCACCTTTCATTGCCTTGTATTATTTCCCCTCTACTGAACTATGTAAAGAAAGGTAAATGGTAAAATGCGCAAGGAGAGCCTTAGACTATTCACTCCTGCACAAGAAACTTGTTTTCTTTTTTCTGGTGTCACTTTATTTTGGAGGAGGAGAGATCTGCTTTAGCAAGAAAGTCTTCTTCCAGAGAGGTAACTAGGAAATATATAACTTCAGTTTCTAAGAGCACATTTTCTACAAATGGCTATATGCACTTACATTGATGACTGTATAATTGTAGGCAGGCCCAGAATAGCAATGGAAGAACCTTACCCAGAAGAGTTGGGATACATGTCTTTTACTCTGCAATAGTAATGATATATTAGGTGTTAATCCTATTTAAACCACTACCTCTTTCTCCTCAGACTTTTTCCTCCTCATAAAATAACCTTTGGAAGGAATTTATAAACAAACTTAAATATGCTAACCACTTGTTTTACTCAGATCTGAGCAAAATCGATCATTTAGAAGCAATATCAATTCTTGAGTTTCTGTATGTAAAATATAATTGTAATTTTATTTCAAAATGCAATATAGCCTCTTCAAAAGGAATATATAGTCAGTGTTTAGATGTTGGTATTTGTTGGTATTTTGTTGTTGGTGTTATTGTTTTTGTTTTTATTCAAAGGAGATTTTCATCTCTTGGGATGAATTCAAGAGCCTTGACTTTCTTAAGTAAATAAAGGTTTAAAAAATAAACATTTTGTAGTCAATAGTCTGTTGGATTGCTACTGTATATGTATTTCCTGCAAACATAGTCAACGACTTTTTCTTACCATCCCTTTAATCTTAGTGAAAAAACTTTCCTTGGAGCTTGAGCAGAACCCATAGGAGTCCTGTTTTCTTTCTGTTTGCTTCCACATGCTGCTTCTCTTCACCAGAGTTGAAGAAATACTCACGTTCGCTACACCAGTGTTCAAAGAGCCATTTATCCCGTTTTGTTATTTAGAATTCCCTTTGTTGTGTCTAAGAGAGACAATTCAATAACCTCTTTAGGCAGAGTAGCCTTAAGATTTTTGAAAGTTCTGTGGATGGTGAGAAATTTAATAATTTTAATATCATGTACCATCCAAATATCATTTGGATATTTAACATCTAAATGCCAAATGTGATCAGTTATAGGAGTTAAGATTAATTGCTGACATAACACATTTTTTTAAAAACCATGCACAAACTCCTTAGTTCTTATACTTTAATTTCTTGGAACACATGTAGAATACCAATCAGCAAGATAAGAAAAAGGGCTGGTCATATTAGGTGTCAGTTTTTCATCATAATTAACAAAAAAATATAAACAGGGTGTTTTTCTCTTTAAGAAGAATAGTACTTTAAAATTAAAGAAGCTTTTCTAAAGAAGAAAATTACTATGGTAATGAAAAATATAATCTTGTGACAAATAATACACTCTTTTACATCAAATTTGTTTGCTAGAGAATCTTTGTATTTTGTGGTTAAAGTTTTATGAGAGCTTGTTAATTGGAAAATTTTTCTGTGGTTTGGTTTTTGCGTTTGGTTTCTAATCCTTTATATAAAAGAAAGTGATTGCTGCTAGCTCTGGGTCAGATGGGCTTCTCAGGGCTGCTCAACAATCAAACACTTTAAAGCCTTTCAAACAGTCCAAGTACCTCCCTGCTTCTCCACAAAAGCCACTTTTTTTTTTTTTTTAAGCAACTGTAGAGTAGGAGCAACCATTGCATTTTTTCGTGGCACTCCCTACACCACTGCGTGCATTGTGACCCTGAGCCATTATTTAAATATTGCTATTATGTAATGTGGTTACAATTTTCATTATTAGAGGCCATTTGTTATTTATAACATGTCACATTGTCAGGGCTAGTTCACCAAAATAGATTAACCTTTAGCATTTTAAATATTTAGGAGAAATTGAGTTAGCATTTATTTTCTATTTAGTGTTTTTATTAAGAATCATAGGACTTTAAAGCCATCATTTTAATAACCACTGAGACCTGCCATAAAATAGCTTTAAGTTTAGCATTTTTTAATTGCTTATTCACTTGTGCAGTTTTCCATAATTGTTTTTACATTCTTTATTGCTTTGTTTTATTTAAATATTGAATTATTAATTTTATTCACTTTGTTTTTAGACAAAATTCAAAAGAATACTCCAGTAAAAATAAATAGGCTTCCAATTGGTACAGTAACAAAATCATTAACTTATTGGAGAAATTAGGTGAAATAACTCAAAAGTATACACTACTAACTGAAAGAAATGTTTATTAAATATTCTTTGTTTTGAGACAGAAAGTAAATATTTTCACTGCTGCCCTCTACTTTTTCTTCTTGTATTATCTTTTTTATTGGAAAAGGAAAGACATTTACTTCTTAACCTGTCATAGGGAAGACAATTTTTCTGCCTTCCTAATTTTTTACCTGAAATTCAGTCCTTGGATGAGTAGATGTTCTGCCAGAGATCATATCATATGTTAATCATCAAGTTAAACATTGGAATCCTCTCAATATGCAAAAGGGCAGAGAGATGGATTCACCTGTTCAAAACACGTAAGGAAAAAGAGTAGGAAAGGAAGCAGATAGCTCGAAGGGTTATAGCTTTAGAATCAATAAATGAAGATGCAAGGAATGTAGATATTTTTGTAACAACAAATATGTTAGCAAACCTACATATTATTTAATCTCTGTAAACCCAGAGCAAAAAAATATTTTAAAGTGGACTCCATTCCTCTTACCTAGATCATCATCTGCAAAATTGGAATCATGTATCATATTTGGTGAGTTTAGGTACATTTCTGGGAGCTGGGGTTTATCAATGGAGTCAACTCTGTGCTTTCTATAGTATCTACATCATAAGGCTGTTAGAGCAGTCCGTAGGACATAGAATTTGACACAATGCATGGCATAGAGGATGTGCTCAATAAATGTCAGATATTTTCTTTATCATTATGAAGGCCACATTTTATAGACAAAAGCACTGCATATTTAAGTATAGATCACTTTACATTGTAATTCCCTTGAGTAGTCTCTGAGGCAAAGATTTGAATGCAAGTAGTAAATTTAGGAGTTAATCTCAGGAAATATTTGTAAAAGTAAGAGAGTAGGAATGAAAAGGAGGCAAGGTGGGAAAGAAGCTATTAGAGGATACATTAATGAACACATTACCATTGTGGGCACCTAGGGATCAGTCCCACTATATGGTCCTGGAGGATGACACACAGCATGCCTCAGAGTCGCCACCACCAAGGGAAAAAGAAATTGGGATATTTATCAACCTTTATGTTATTAACTAAGGGCTAGTTTGGGGCCATTAATTCCATGGCATTTCTACCCAGCACCATGTGCGATCCACACGTGTTCTGGGGCCAGAGAACACCCTCTGCAAAGTCACAGGTACTTGCAACAGGAACATATTGACCTTTTCAGAAACAGTGATTGTTGAAGGAATATGGGAAGGAAACAACAGCATCTGCTGACATAGATCATCACCCAGAAACTGTAACATAAGGCAGTATATGGCAAGATCAAAATACACAGACACATAAGAGTATAACTGTACAAACATTGGGTTTATAATTTCTTTCTCAGAGTAAGGGTGAGAACCTTAGTATGGAAACACAACTCTCAAGTTACAGAAAGGAAATACATTTTTTCTTCTCTTTTTGAAGTCAATGAGAACTGACTTGAGAGAGTGTTCCTGTGACCTGTTTGTGACTTTCTCTAGGAGATACCAAAAATATGAAGGAACTACATAAAAGATCTTTCTGTCCAACTTTATGTGGTTTAGGTTTTTCTTTATAACCACTTCACAGGTAATTGACACTGAGGAACATTTCTTATGGTCACCACTTTTTGATTAGCTCTTTTGTCAAATTAGAACTTAATTACATAACATCTGTATATAAAATCAATCTGTTCTTTCTTAGTTGCTGAAACAGTTGGACACTCCAAAGTTAATTGAATCTTTACATCAATTTTCCAGGAAAAGAAAACTATAAAATCTTTGTCCTTGTGGTTCCACCTGACAGGGTCAAATACAATTCTTTCATTGTATTAAACTTTAACACAAATCAGAAAATGCAAATATTTTAGAATCTATTTCACATATTCTTAGCTTGCCTCTGCAGCCAAGCAAGCTTGTTATTGGGCTCAAGAAATTTTGTTGAGTTCTTAAATTGGTCTCAAGAATTTTGTGAGGGATGGTTTATTCAATTTACAATAGATCATCTGGTAAAATTGATTTTAGGTTAAAAGGGATTTCCTCATATTCTTCTTAGGGCAGATCTTTTCAATTTTCTGGTTAAGTACAAAATTGCTAAACTATAGTGTGAACACTCTGAGTATACTGGTGGTGAATATGATAAAAAGAGAAATTTAGAAGGTTCATAGAGCAACCTCAAAACTGAACCTTGTCTGTTTCAAAGTTTTGTGGATGATTAGCAGTGACTTGACCCCTTATTTTTCTTTTTATCAATCCAGTTTATTCTGAATAATCAAACTCTTAATCACTGATTAATTTGATATGAAGTTGTATTAAAATACCCAAATACCATCTGAAGCATTCTACCAAATTACATATATAACAAATATTTCTATAATATGACTCCTTGTGACTTATTAGATATATATGTGGATTTTGGCCTTAAAGCTTAGTTTTTGGTAAAAGCTAAACCATAAATACAAACAAAAAGATCTTTTGTATACTTTTTATTGTCTTCTACAAACTGAGATCACAGGAACACTCTAAAGTCATTTCTCACTGAGCTCAGGTGCCAACTCTTCAGGTAAGACTTCTCTGGTTACCAGATCTAAAATAACTGACCTCCCACCTCCTGGTCTCACATCATCACCTCACCCTGTTCAGTTTTCTTTAACACACTCATCACTCTCTGTAGTTTTTCTTCCCTTATCTAATTGTATTTGTCTGGTTCCTACCATTGGAATGTTACCACCTTGGAGGTATATTCAATGTCAAGGACAGTGCTTCCCACAGAGCCAGGGCTCAGTAAATGTTTTTGAATGAATTAATGAAAGGATAGAGGCTAAGAAATCTGTGTCCTTGAAAATAAATGGAGCATAACAATCACCTTAGTGTTTTGGGGAAGAATCTTAAGTTTCTAGCTTAAAAAATGCATTTGATTTCACTGCAGCAGTAATATAAAAAACTGAAA
>PVKS010036164.1:0-19535 GCA_004027875.1 Aplodontia rufa | reverse complement strand
ATTTAACACATGATAATAGACCACCTTTCTGAATGGCCAGGGTCTAGTTCCAACCTCCAGAATGAATGGAGACATTCGACCCTTGGATCTCTGGGTTAAACTGATATTACTAAGCATAATTTCTCCCACAGCCATCCATTTACCTTCAAAGGCTGGAATATCATTGTTTCTAATTGCTGTGTAAAATTCTATAGTATGTATGTACCACAGTTTTTGGATCCATTGAGGAACATTTGGGTTGTTTCCATAATCTAACAATAGTAAATTGAGCTGCTATGAACTAAATATTGCTGTGTCAGTATAATATGCTCATGCTAAATCTCCTGGAAAGATACCCAGGAGTGGAATAGCAGGGTCCTATGGTGGGCTCATCTCTAGTTTTTGAGGATTCTCCACACTGCTTTCCAAAAGGGCTGTACCAGTCTGCAGCTCCACCAACAGTATGTTAGTGTCCCTATCTCTCCACAGCCCCTCCAGCATCTATTATTTTTTATCTTCTTCATTTTTGCCATTCTGACTGGCATAAGGTGATATCTTAATGTGGTTTTCATTTGCATTTCTCTGATTACTAGTGATTTAGAGCACTTTCTCATGTATTCATTGGATTGATCAATGTCCTCTGTTGAGAAGTTTCTATTTAGCTCTTTGGCCCATTTATTAATTGGGTTGTTAGTGTTTTTGTTATTGAGATTTTTGAGGATTTTGTAGATTCTGGATAGGAGACCTCTGTTGAGGAATCATAGCCCATTATTATCTCCATTTCCATAGGAAACCTCTTCACTGTTATGATTGTTTCCTTGGCAGTACAAAAGCATTTTCACTTTATGACATCCCATTCACTGATTCTTGACTTTACTTCCTTCACTTTTGGAGACATGTTGAGAAAGTCTTTTCCTACTCCCAATTGCTGAAGTGTTGGACCTAATTTGTCTTCTATCAGTTGCAAGGTAGCTGGTTTAATTCCTAGCTCCTTGATCCATTTTGATTTGATTCTCATGCAAGGAGAAAGATATGGGTCTACTTTCAATTTTCTTTTTCTTTTTTTATAATTTTTTTTTTTTAAAGAGAGAGGGACAGCGAGAGAGACAGAGAAAGAGAGAAACAACTTTGTTTAGTTTTTCACATGGCCTTAGTTCCTCCAACACTTAGTTGTGTACATGGTGCTGGGGCTTGAACCCAGGTCCTCATGCTTGCTAGGCAGGCACCGAAACCGCTGAGCCACCGCTCCAGGCCCTACTTTCAATTTTCTGCAAGTTTCCGACCAGTTTGTCCAGCAGCGTTTGTTGAAGAGGCTGTCACCTCTCCATGTAATATTTTGTTCCCCTTTGTAAAAAATCAGATGTTTAAAGATTTGAGGGTTTGTTTCAGGGTCTTCTATTCTATTCCATTGGTCTTCTTTCCTATCTTGACACCAGTACCATGCTGTCTTTGTTATTACGGCTCTGTAGTATAGTTTTAAATCTATGGCAAAACCACCTGTTTCATCTTTCTTGCTTAGTAGTGTTTTGGCAATTCTTGGTTTCTTATTGTTCCAAATGAATTTGAGAATTGCTTTTTCTATGTATGTAAAGACCGACATAAGTATCTTCATAGAGATAGCATTAAATCTATATAAAGCTTTCAGTAGAAAGGCCATTTTATTATATTAATTCTGCCTAACCAATAGCATGGGACATCTTTCCATCTTCTTAGGTTTTCGTGGATTTCATTCTTCAAAGACCGATAATTTTCATTGAAGAGATCTTTGAATTCCCTTGTAAGGTTAATTCCCAAGTATGTTATTTTTTCAAAGACACTTTGGGACTAATTTCCTGACTTCTTTTTCAGTCCTATTATTATTAGTGTATAGGAAAGCTATTGATTTATGCATGTTGTTCTTGTCCTGCCACTTTGTCAAATCTATTTATGAGTTCAAGCAGTTTACTGATGGAGTTTTTTTAGATCTTCCAGATACATGATCATGTCCTCAGCAAAAAGAGAGAGTTTGACTTCCTCTCTTCCTATTTTTATCCCTTGATTTCTTTCTCTTGCCTAATAGCTCCAGCTAGAGTCTCAAGAATAATATTGAATAAAAGTGGTGAGAGTGGACAGCCTTGTCTTGTTCCCAATTTTAGTGGAAATGCTTTCAACTTTTCTCCGTTTAATATACTAGCTGAGGTTTTAGCATATATACCCTTTACAAAGTTCAGAAATGGTCCTTTGAACCCCATCTTCTCTAGAGTTTTGCACAAAAAAGGGTGCTGGATTTTATCAAAGACCCTTTCTGCATCCATTGAGATGATCATATGGTTTTTGTCCTTGATTCTCTTTAAGTAGTGAATTATGTTAATTGTTTTGTGTATGTTGAACCACCTTTGCAATCCTGGAATGAAGCCCACTTGATCATGATGGACTGTGTTCTTTATAAATTTTGAATATGGTTTGCTAGTGCGTTATTAAGAATTTTTGCATCCAAGTTCATATGAGATATTGGTCTGTAGTTTTCTTTTCTTCTTTTTTTTTAAGTACCCCTCTTGGGTTTTGGTGTCAGAGATATGGTTGCTTCATAAAAATTGGATGGGAGCATTCCCTTTTTTTCAATTTCTTTAAATAACTTAATAAGGGGAGGTGTTAGTTCCTCCTCAAAAGTGTGGTAAAAATCAGCAGAGCAGCCATCAGATCCTGGGCTTTTCTTCTTGGTAAACTTTTAATTGCAATATGGATTTCAGTGCCTGTGATTGGGCCATATAGGAATTCAGCATCCTCCTGAATCAGTTTAGGGATCTGGTATGTGTCAAGAAATTTATCCATTTCTTCCAAGTTATCAAATTTGGAGGAATATAGGTTTTCAAAATATGATCTTATAATTTGTTGGATTTCCATGGGGTCAGTGGTGATCACTCCCTTTTCATTGGAGAATTTATTGATTTGCTTCATTTCTCTCCTTCTTTTGGTTAGATTCGCTAGGGGCTTATGTTGTTTATTTTTTCAAAGTACCAGTTCTTTGTTCATCAATTCTTTTTTTTTTGTTGTTGTTGTTGTTCTCAATTCACTGATTTCAGCTCTGGTCTTGGTTTTTCCTGTCTTCTGCTGGCTTTGAGGTTAGATTGTTCTTCCTTCTGAAGGGCTTTGATATGAAGCATAAAACTAATTGTCTCTGTCTCTCTCTCACTGTCCTTCTCTCTTTAAAAAAAAAGTTTTTGTCCAAGACCATTGGCTTCCTGGCAACTAATCAAACAAATCTAATGATTATGTAGAATTGTTTGTGATTCATTATCAGCACTTTGTGTATGGGGTATCAGTATTTTGCTTCTACCAAGAGCCTTATGCATGCTAAGAAAGCTCAACACCATTGAGCTACATCCTCTGCTCTCTGTAAAATTTTATTTTCAGGTAGGTTCTCCATGCTACCAAGGCTATCCTTGAACCTGTGATCCTCCTGCTTCAGCCTCTTGAGTAGCTGGGACTTCAAGTGTGCAGCACCATCCTGGCTCTGTGTAATTTTGCAAGTGGGTCATTATTTCCACAGAGGAATTTATCCAGTTATTTCATGTAGTATTAGTAATGGTGAGGCAGGCAGGAAAAGTCAGGCAGTCAGTGTAGATACAATGATAAGTTATAATAAGAATGAAATTAGCTGATGACTGTTTTTAAGGAAACAAATAATACCAGCTCTTCCAAATAAATAGATAGACATGTCAGCTTGGCATCCTCTTTGGTAATAAGGGTGGCTTGAGGACAGACATATGCTAACAAAGGTGCTGATCGGGGCTGGTCCAAAAATGGCTGTAGTTAGGCACCCTTGCCAAGATTTCTTGTTTGTTACTCTGTTTTGTGTTATGCTTTTAGTTTGTAGCCAAGGTTGGGAACCAGATTACTCATAGTTAAAGATGGACACATTCGAAGGGTCTATATTCATGATTATAAGCATTAACTTGTGAGCACCTGCCCACTGATCTAATTTGTTGGCATTGTGCCTTCTTTGAACTGTACCAAGAAAGGACCAAGGGCAAGTGGTGAGGGTGTGACGTCCCTTTGGAGGGGATAAAAGGCCAAACCCCATGTTAATGGGTGGGCCCATGGCTTCCTTCTATATGGGGAAGCTTGTTTATTTTCACTGTTTCTCCTTTATTATTCTGAGACAGGACCTTGATAAGTTGCTGAAGCTGACGTTGAACTTCCAAACCCCCACCTCAGCTTCCCAAGTCATTGGGATTCAGGACATGCACCACTGCAGTAAGCTGCTTCTATCCTTTCATTGCTCTGACACTTAGTTGTGTATGTGAGTGCTGGGGTTTGAACTCATGTACTTACACATGCCAGGCAAGCAGCATAAATGTGGAGCCACTGCTCCTGTCTTATCCTGTATATTTTAACAGTCAATCTTTTATGAAAATAATTTTCATGGTGTTTTAATTTCATTTTTCTATTTCTCACATTTAGTTGTGTATGTCATGCTAGGATTTGAATCCGGGCACTCACGCATGCTAGGCAAGTGCACTTTTACTGATCCACCACTCCAGTCCCACTTTTCTTTCTTAAAAAATAGTGCTTCCTCTGCTTGCATTGGTATTCTGCAGTGTTCATTCTTCAACTTCCTGGAATACAAGCCCAGTACCAATATCAGCTCAGTATCATCCAGAATGATAAAAGATAAATCGTATCCAGGTATTTGCTTCTTTCACCTTGCATGTTTCTGTTTTGTTCTTTTTGGAGGGCAATTGGAGGCACCCATTAGCCACATAAATGCAATTAGCATGGCTGAAAGTTATAAGTTTCAGGAGGCAGGTTTCATGGCATTTTACACTTACTTATCCCCTGCCCATTAGTCTAGCCAATGGGGTTCTGTAGAGGTTATTTACTACATTTCTATCCTGGTTTGGATATATCTGGTGTCAGTAGACAGTGGCTACCCAATCCTGATTAATATTGGAGGCAAGGGAATGAATAAAGAAGGGAAGCATCTGTGAGGTACTGACTGGGGATACTCTCTGGTGGAACTCAAAGGCTTCTCCCTGGACCTCTCCTCCCTTCAGCCCCCTCGGTCTTCTACAGTGTTTAGTTGGTTGTATGGTACCTAGTGAAATCCCTAGCAACACACACCTCTGTAGGAGTCAAGTGCAATTTTCCTTTCTGCTCATTCTACACAAGCATCCCCTTTCCTTTCCTTGCAAATTAAACTTCAGCCATTGAAAGAGGAACATATTTTAGGGAATGGTTTATAAGGAAGTTCCTAAAGCACCTTTATTCACATGTTGAGACCTTGCAGATCTTCAGGGGTTCTCCCCATTTCCTTCTTTTTATTTTCCTTTATTGTGGGTTTATTTTTTATTTGATTTATTTTTTAAAATTTTTATACATATTATTAGTGCATTATAATTTTACAAAATGATGGGATTAGATGTCATACATTCCTAGATGCACACAAATCAGCAAGTTAATTTGTTCAATATCCCCTCACACACTCCTCTAACTCCCTACTTCCATTCCCAGAACCATTGCCTTTCTTCTGGGTCCTATATGGTTCCTAAAAAACCCAAAGACAGTGGCATAATTCTTATTCCTATGAACAGCATTTTATATACATGGCTATAGTATATACAGTGACATTTAAAACAGTTTGGAATGTATGTTGCCTTTTCTCAGTTCCAACATTTCCCCTTTATCTCCCTTCTCATCATCTCTTTTTATTTTTCAAAATATTTGACATCTCCACTGCATTTTTAGTGCTCCTAGGTGCCTTTTGAACTGCTTTGGCTGTGGAAAGGGGACTTACAAGATAATAGGGTTTTCCAATCACAATCTGATCTA
This sequence comes from Aplodontia rufa, assembly GCA_004027875.1. Taxonomy (NCBI): domain Eukaryota; kingdom Metazoa; phylum Chordata; class Mammalia; order Rodentia; family Aplodontiidae; genus Aplodontia; species Aplodontia rufa. The sequence goes on along the minus strand of PVKS010036164.1, from coordinate 13,745 downwards.
CCCTGAATCATTAGGTCATAAGCAATTAAATTCTTTTTTAAATTTCTCCAAGAAAAGGATGTTAAGCATCCAATGAACACCCAGAACAGGCTGGAAAATAAGTCACTGGCCTAAAATGGCATATTCAACTCCCAAATTTTCAGAGATCTTAAACACTCTCCACCCCAATGGCAAATAGTCTGAGGTTAACTATGTCCAGGTCTCCACTCCAAGCCTAGTACTTCTACTCCAGACCTTCTCTCTGCCCAAACTGCTTAATTTCTCACATTCTTCCCTTCAAAGAAAAATCCCTCAAGAGATCCCTCATTGGCTAATATCCAGAATATAGAAAGAACACACACACAAAAAATGAACACCAAAATCATAAATAATCTAATCAATAAATGGGATAGGGAACTAAATAGAAATTTCTTAATGGAGGTAGTCCAGAAGGCCCATAAATATATGAGCAAATGTTCAACACCACTAGTGATAAGAGAAATGCAAATCAAAACTTCACTGAGATTCCACCTCACTCCCGTCACAGTGACAAATTCAAGATTGTGAATAATAACAGATGCTTGAGGGATTGTGGGAAGAAAGGAACGCTATAACACTGTTGGTGGGACTGCAAGCTTGTACAGCCACTCTGGAAAATAGTGTTGGAGGCTCCTTAAAAAACTAGGGTTGGGACCACCTCATGACCCAGCTATCCCAGTCTGGGATATTTTCCCAAAAGTGCACAAATCGGTATACTACAAAGACCCTGGTATATCAATGTTTGTAGCAGCTCAATTTACAATAGCTAAACTATGGAACCAACCCAGATGCCGCTCACTGGATGAGTGGATTGAGTGGATTCAAAAACTTGTGAGATTATATACATATATATATGAGTTCTACTCTGCTATTAGAGAGAATGAAATCATGGTATTTGCAGCCAAATTGATGAAGATGGAAAATATTTTGCCAAGTGAAATATCCCAAACTCAGAGACTTAAGGGCCAGATGTTATCTCTCATATGTGGAAGCTAGAATACAGTTTAAGAGAGATTGAAAGTTAGCTAAGCTAAATAATAACCTTGACATAGGTAAATTTTTACATAAGCAGGGGGAACCATGACCAGGAAGCTGTGATGGTAGGAGAAGGGACAGGGCAGGGAAGGAAAGGAGGGATTAAGATGGTTATTTTTGCAACTGAAAGGAGGGAGTAGAAGAATTGTCAATGCAGCTGGGAACACCCAACTCTCATGAGAAGCCCAAATAACATTGGGGTAGAGAAGGTGAAACATGGGAACAAAGAATGATCAAAGGGCAGAGACCATGGACTATGATCAGCCTTAACTTACTTTGTCAATATCTATATATTCATGAATATGTAACAAGGAGTCCCTCTAATATGTAAGACTATGTTGAATGAATAATTTAAAAAAACAGTGGTGGAGTAAAATTTCCCAAACAAAGACTTAAGGGCTGAATGCATTTTCTCATATGTGGAAGCTAGAGTAAAACCTAAGAATGGATGAAAGCCAGCTATGTTTAAGAAATACACTCAACAAAGTTGAAATTTCACATAAGCTGGGAGAACCATAACTGTGATGGTGGGGGGAAAAGGGAGGGAAGTAGGGAGGGAAAGGAAGGATAAGAGGGTTTATCAACACAACTGGGAACACTTGACTCCCAGGAGAATCCAAACTATACACAGGCAGGCAGAGAAATTTAGAAATTTCAAAAATTAATATATATGTCTATGCTCTTTTCCAATTATAGCATGGGGGTATTATGGAGGAAATAAGATCAGTGAATGGATGAAGTAGGGAAGATCCTGGACTAGGATCAGTCTTAACTTATTATGTCAATATCCATGTATGCATGAATATATAACAATGATTCCCTCTAATATACAACAATATTTTGAATGAATAATACAAAAACACAGTGGCTAACCTTCTGTGGAAAAGCCATAGCACTCACCTATCCCACCTGCAAGGAAGAGCCCTTTAAAAACTGCACATGTTTCCTCATTGACAATTGCTTCCAAGGTCCCAAGCTAACTAGTGATCATTAGACATACAGTGAGGAACCTAGCACTCTGTGAACATTGAGAAATAAGTTTGCTCCTTGAAATTGTAAGTGGCTGCACACAGTGTTTCAGTTATTTTTCTTTGAAGCTCTTCACTAATCATTACCAGCAATTGTAAATGTTTTCATTCAGTGTTTTTTTTAAATTAAGAAGTTGAGTTGTGGGGCTGGAGCAGTGGCTCAGCAGTTACAGCACTTGGTGGCATGTGTGAGTACATGAGTTCAAACCCCAGCACCACATACACAACTGAGTATCTGAGCAATTAAATCTGCCTGAGAAACTAAATAAAAATTGATTCTCTCTGTCTCCCTCTCTCTCTCCCTCACTGTACTTCTCTCTTAAAAAAAAGTTGAGTTGTTTTACAATCAAATGCATATAAAATAATAATATGATATATATTGATCTTAAATCATCATTACCCCCACATTGCCCACACCCTAGTCTCTTGATTATTCTATATTATGCCCCTATAAGAGATATGTCTGTTTATCTGCCTACATGTGATTGTAAATTTTCCAGAATTAAATGGTTAATTAAATGATTGCATAAGTATTATTTGACTTCTCAGGGGGATAAAGGGTATGCTACATTGTTGATTCTCTCCCTGGATCCCAATTTCCTCTCCCTCTCCCAAACCCCACCTCTCACATTCTCCCTCCCCCACCTACATGTCTATGGTTCTGCTAGATTATGTGTAGCTGTGCCTTTGGTTGGTCTAATACATGAATGTGGCTACCATTTCACCCACGCTTGGATTTAGCTCAGCCTCCACAAATGAGGGAAAACAATTGGCCCTTCATTCTCTGGGATTGACTAAGTTCACTCAGCATGATTTCTTCCATTGTTTTTAGTGAGTTTTGATGGAGGCTAGAGAGGGAGTTTCAGGATCCTGCCCCTAATTATGGTGACAATATAACTTCAAACTAGCTCAACTGGCCTCTGTCAGTGAAATCTTTACCAAGATGTCTACATGAGCTGTACAGAGGTTGAATTGCCCAGAGGTTGGCTATGGTTTCTGACTTCCTCTCGGACAGTTAAGCTCTGAGCTGTGCTCATCTAACTTACAAGATTAATGGGAAGAGTCTTTATCACAGAGAGAACACCCTGTGCAGAAGTTGTTACCATGCCATGTTTCTCTGTTTCCTCAGGTCTCAGGCTTATAACTTGGGAACCACTTTAGGCCTGACCACCTACTCTCCAAGCTGTTGCCTTCCTGGATCCCTCCTGAAGCCTCTCACAGGCTCTCAGCTTAGAGTCCAGTGCTTTTCCCTGTTATACCCTACTCTTCTCTCCAGGCACCTTCTGTAAAACAGCAGCCTGACACTCCTAATCCCATTTGTGATAGCAAATGTAGGAATGAGTCCTTGTCTAGGAAGCTGTTGGATCTGTTGTCAAGTCTGCAATACCATCCACAGGCCCATTTGTGATAGCAAGTGTAGGAATGAGTCCTTGTCTAGGAAGCTGTTGGATCTGTTGTCAAGTCTGCAATATCATCCACAGCCCCAGGGTGCAGGTGCATGAGACAGGGATTTTTTCTTATGTTTGTTTTTGTTTTGTTTTGTTTTCTCCAGCACTTCAATGTGGCTGCATCACCAGGGAAAGAGTGAGGCTACTCTAGACCATTTATTGGAAGAAAAACTACAGTTTTATGTGTAAGTATTGAATGTGGCTTTCTCTTGACATGTATGCATGCACAAGAATGTGTGTGCATCCTATCTTCTTCCATCAAGGACTTAGGAAAAGCACACTCACATACATCTTCCTGTGCACATAGGCATACACACATGGACATGTTCCACATTGCTGGTCTTCAGGATCTTCCTGAGTTGATTTGTGCAGAATTAAAGTTGTCAGAAGAAAAGCTCTTTGGACTCTCCAGCTGGAGTGGTCATGCACCCCATGCTGCTTCCTGTGATGCCAATGTCACCCCAATCATACTCACAGAGATTGATAACATCACACCATTCACACCCCCAGCATGTGATAAGTCACCTTGATCAAACCTATAGCATGTGTTAATATAGTAGCACCAGGAAGTCACCAAGACTGAACTTCCAGGAAAAATAAATGCAAGCAAGAAGAAATCTTGGAAAAAGGAAACCTTTGACCACTGTCTTCAAAAGTTGTGTGTGTGTTAAATAACAATGCTAGACTTGTTCAAATATCCCATTGGCAATAGATATTAATTTTTTAAATGTTAAAACTGTTAGTGAGTTAGAAGTTCAGATATATGAATGTGAACATATTGTATTAAAAAATCACACCTAAATCTGAAAACTTAGATGTATATGTAGCCATCAAAAAAATCCATTTTAGAGCCAGGAACAAAATATCCTTTACAGCCATATTTCCTTAGTTCAGAAACACCATCTCAGAAATCAGAAAGCCAGGGCTGGAGATGTGGCTCAGTTCTATAGCACCTGCCTCTCATGCACAAGGACTAACACCACATAAAACAGTCAGAAAAACAAATAACAGATAAAAAACAAATAAAATTAATTCTCTTTTTGTATTTCTCACTTTCTCCCTTAAAAAAATAGAAAAGAGCCCTCTGATATGTGCCCTTCAAATACATGCAAATTTTTACAATGCACATGTGTATCCTAAGTGCTATGGAAGAATATACTGGGAAAAGTCAGGGATTTATCTACAAGAGAGAAAAGGAATGATGGATCTAGCTTTAATTTCACAATTATTAAAAAAGATATGACTTCAGCTGGAGTGGTGGCTCAGAGGTTACAGTGCCAACCTGGCATGCCCTGGTGTGTGAATACAAACCCCAGAACCACGTACAAAATGAAATCTCAGAGAAACGGAAGTCACATGAAAAACTAAATAAAAATTGCTTCTCTCTTTCTCTCTCTCACTGCCCCCTCTTTCTAATATGTATATATATATATATATATATATATGTATATATATAATTAGATAATATATAATTATTTATATATGATTATATATATAACCTTCAACAAAAATAGGGCTTTTCTTCAATTACAGATATTTTGTGACAAAAATTACCTATGATCAGCCACGTGAAGGAAAGCCTGATGGGCTTTACATTAAGAAGAAAATGTATGCAAGAAATAATGACATAAATGCTTCTGCAAAACTATTTGTAGTGAAAGCAGCCACCCATCTGCTGCTTCTTCCACCTGGTCTCTTGGAGCCCCTCCTTCTCTTTACCACAGAATTATTTGTGCCAAATCCTATCTACTGTGGGATATGACTACCCTTGCTCACTGCCCCCTAGAGCACCCCAGGGTAGATGTCCTGAACAAGGCTATGCCAGGCATTACCATACTCAGGCAGACAGGACCAGTGCCCTCATGTATCTTGGACAGAACCACAAGGAGAAATGACACTCCAACACAAAATGCTCAACACTCTTCTTCAATACAGCGTATGAGCTTGAAGCTCCTTAACTATCAGGACAGAACATGGGGAAAAGATACTAAATGACATGGAGGACTGCTGTCCATCTGTCATCCTGCCCTCCCTCCTTCCCTCCATCCACTCACCCTCCAACCATACATCAATCCAACCACCTGCCAACCCAACCATCCATCCATGTATCCAATCCTAATTCATATACCATCTCTACTTCTACCTATCAATTCACCCTCCATCGATCCATCCACATCCATGCATCCATTCATCCACCAATTCAACAATTATTAAGTGCCTACCTGAAAATTAGGTATGACCTGTCTTTCTCAGAGTTTGGGAGGAGGAATCAGCTGGATAAAGTAGGTAGATGGGGAAGTTTCCCTGTTAAAATAAAACCAGTTCTTCATATATAGTCAATGAGAAGATAGCTGTACGAGAGATTGGGCTTTGTGAGACCAGTGCATTATTAGAGAAGGTAGAGATCAAAGCCAGGGGAGAGAATAAATATAAGAGAGAGAGAGAGAGAGAGAGAAGGAGAGATAGAGAATGAACACACAGGGAAGCAGTGTATAAGGAAGTGACTGGAGTGATAACTGGAGATGCAGATCAGAGGAGGGCCACAGTTGGGGAAAATGATTACAGCAATATGTTGGACATCATGGTACACGGAATTGTTGTAATGAGTCAAGTTGGTGCCAGAGTCTCGGGCTGGGGCCCTTGAATGGTGATGAGGCTGCTGGTTCCATCAGGTCAATTTTACAGCCCTGGAGACTGGAGCTGTGGGGACCTGATGCCAAAGTGTTACTAGCACTGCTCACTTATTGTTGAAGTTCACAAATGTGATGATTAGAGCTAAAACAAATACAGTGGACCAGAAGTAAAGATTAGGAGATCAGAAGTAACTGGGTTTGTTTAGAATGTAGAATCCAGAGACAGCATTCTTTGTGGTTCAAATAAGTTGAGTTTTTGAGGGATGTGGAGGGAGAATCATGCCGAACTGCAGAGCAATGCTGGGAAAATTTTGAGATCTGTATGATAATTGTGAGAGAGGTCAATCATCTGTTGGTTTTCTCCCCCACATTGCAGCTGAACTGGTGCAGGTGTAGGGCAAGGAAACCTCACAGAGTCACCTCTCACTCCTCCAAGCCACAGTTAAGGTGCAACCCAGGTCAGCCACAGCCTGGAAGTACCCTAAATTCTTCTTTGTACTTAAGTCAACTTCTATTTGGGGAATGCCTAGTATTCAATCCATAGCATTCCTCCTGGCCCCAAAAAGCTCATATTCATCTCACAATGAGAAGCACATTTAGTCCAATTCCATGAATCCCCATGAGTCCCCATGAGTCTCAGCAATTCCAATATTGCCCAACGGTACAAACCCACAGTCTCTTTTGAAACTTAATGCAAAGTCTCAGCATGTGCTCATTGGAAAGATCAAATCAAGGTACATGTATCCACTATATAAAGGTGCAAAGTAAAGATTTCTATTCACAAAAACAGAGGCATAGGAAGAAGGGATGGGACCAAAAGAAGATCAAATTTTAGCTGGGCTAACTTGTCCTGTACTTACACATCCAGCATCTGGAGCACACGGCCTCATGATGGATGTTCTCTCCAAATGGCTTGTGTAGCTCCAATATGTATGTTTGCTAGTTGAAGGCCCCATGTCCTTCCTTTTGGCTTTTCTCTAATTTATCCCTGTGGCTTCACTGGGCTGACATCCCACATTACTCATTTCTTTCTTTTTTATATTATTCTATTTTTATTGATAAATTTATTAGTTGAACAATCACACAAACTTTTAATGAAATAATATGATATGTATATAGATTCTGAAGGTTAGATTTACCCCTAAGAGTTCCCCCCTCAATTACCCATCCTTATCCCTCCCCTCCCCTTCCCAAAATATCTGGAAAAATGTATTAAGTTGTATTATATTACACCCTATCTGGATTTAAAACATGATAATAGACCACCTTCCTCAGTGGCCAGGGTCTTGTTCCAGCCTCCACAGATGAGTAAAGACATTCAACCCTTGGTTCTCTGGGTTATGCTGATTTCAGTCAGCATAATTTCTTCCATAGCCATCCATTTATATTCAGCAACATCATTGTTTCTAATTGCTGTGTAAAATTTCATGGTTCATTACTCATTTCTTAATCTGAGGGGTCTCCACTGCAACTTCAGCTTTCTCTGCACATTTTCACTCATCACCCTCTCAGGAATGCCTGCAGAGACTCTGCCTCTGGAGCATTATAATTGGCAACCCATGCCTTTTGTCAAAAACTTGGTGGAAGCCTCCCCTGAACTCCAATATCCTTCAACCTTGCAGAATCAGCACACACGATTTTCACTAAGATCCCTTGGCTTCTAGAGCAGTAGCCAAGCCTCCAAAGACCATGTCTGCAATGGCCTTTGAGTGCCTGTCTGGCTGAGCATGGTAAAACAACTTCCTAGGCTGCCCTGTGAAAGCAGCATGCCTCGCTACTCTCTTCTCAAAGTAATTTTGACTCTCTTGAGCTTGAGATTGGTATGACCTTGCCAATTTCAGAGATTCTCTCAAGCCATCTCATTTTCTATAGGCTAAGTCTTAAACATTTCTTTAGTGGTAATAATGTCTTTATAAATGGCAACAACCTTTCAGGGACAAGTTTTTAAACATTCTCCTCTTTCTGCTCCTAATGATCACAATAAACTTAGCTAAAAGTTGCCAATACTATACTGCCTAGAAATTTCTTCTGCCATATTAAGAAATTCATCACTTTTAAAATCAGCCTCACACAAAGTTTCAGGATGGGCAAAATGCAGGCAGCTCATTAGTCAAATTACTGATATTGTCCTTCATTTCCTCTGAACACTTTTTAACCCTGTCTTGATTATCCACACTCGTATCAGTATTCTGGTTTGCTGAGCTCCCAAAGGAATCACTTGTTAAGCTGCACTTATACCAATCTAAGATTTTTTCAGTTTGCATGGCTAATCTTTCCAAAATTCCTCCCACAACTTTCAAAAAGTTTCCAAAGTTTCTGAGGATCATGGTCAGAGGACTCATATCAATGATACCACTGCCAGCATCATTTTCTACTTTATTAAGGTTTTCTGCTGCTGTGCCTAAAAGACCTCACCAGAAAAGTTTTGAGGAGGAAAAGTATATTTGAGCTCATGGTTTCAGAGGTCTCATTACATGGACAGTGATCTCCACTCCTCAGTGTTGTAGGTGAGGCAGAAAATCATGGTAGAAGAGTGTGGCGGAGGAATGTGGCTAATAGTATTGCAATCAGGAAGCAAAGAGACTCCACTTACACGCCCCCAGTGACCCATTTCCTCCATCCACACAATACCTGCCTTCATTTATCACTCAGTTAATCCCTGTAGGGGCAGTATTTCACTGATTGAGTTGAGGCTCTCATAACCAAATCATTTCATCTTTAAGCCTTCTTGCATTGTTTCATACATGAGCTCTTTGGGGACACCTAGAAATGAAATCATAATATTGTTCTAGTACACCTAGTATCCAAACTGTAATACTGTTCTAAATTTCTTCTGTCCTTTCCAGGCCCTGTCTGTGGAACCTATTGCTTACAAAGAATCCCTGCTGCTTGTACTGAAGAATGACATTTGGAATCCAGGATCCCACAATGCATGTATGTTCTGTCACTGAGTGCCTTCCAGGCTCTCTAAGTGGAACAAGCCACGAAACACCCCTGAATGTACACACACATGTGCACCTCCATGTCTTTTTCTGTGTGTCATGCAGTTCCATGCATTTATTTCTATACATGATACATACACACCTTCAGAGACATATGACAAAACACCCTAAACACCAGAACTCATATGTCCAATTCCAATCAGTGCAATGACTTTCTTGTAGCACACCCTATCTTAATTCTAATTCCACTCTGAGAGTAAGAGAGCTGGTTATTGCTATCCATGATATTTACTTTTACCTTAATCCTACAGTTCACATTACATAGTACTGAAGGGTCAATGATAGTGGCAATGGTTCAGACAGGTAAACTCCCTGTTTCTCAAAAAGCCCACTCTTGCTTCTCAGGGAACTGGCTTGGTAGTCTGCCCAAACAGACTCATCTGACTCTGGGCTGTTGTGACCTCTGGGAATCTGACTCATCTCTAATGCTGACTGACTGCTGTTTGCATGGTGCCACCAGGCTTCATAGCCTGCAGCTATGAACCAACTCATGAAGCACCAATGGTCAGAGAGCATGGACCTCTCCTTCTGCAGAGGTTCTGATGATGATCTACTCTGTACCAGGCACAGATTTTCCCTCAACTCTGTCTGTTAATCAGCATTTCCCTTTAGGTAAAAGCAGAATGCAGATAGGAGGTGCCTTCCTATAAGGTATGGAATTTCAAAACACATTCAGATGAATACACATTTGCTGGAAAGCAACTCAAAATGTGAAGATAGAAAAACTTTGATGTCATTATTCTCCTGTGGCTTCTACAACAGTGTGAGCTCATCATGAAATGTGGGACATGCAATGAGAATGTCTCCAGTAGTGTTTCTTTTGTAAGGTTTAAAAGCACTTATTTTAAAAAGACATCTTATATCTGTTTATTCATTCATTTACATTTTTTCTCCCATTTTTGTGTGTGACTTTGAGAGGCCAAATTCCAAACTGTAAGAATTGACAGGGAGCATGGTCTGTAGTTTGTGAGGTGCCAGAGCTGGGGAGTGTGAGTGTCTGCAGGCTGGAGATTGGCTTCCTGCTAATCCCCTAGGGCCATGCTCTGGAACATAGCTGCAGGTAGCACAGCCTTAGGAAATCTCAGCTCTTTTAGAAGTCAGGAACTTTTGATTTTTGTTTGCTTTAATTATCCACAGATGTAAGAAAGCAGCATACACACAGGAAGTTCATCTGGCAAGGAGACTCAGATTTCTGGGCCCTTAGGTGGGCGTGACAAATGGCTTCTTCTCCTCACCTCCACAGCAGATGAGCACTCCCACAGCAGCTTTGTCACTTTAAGAGAGCCAGGCATGGTACTCTCTGCATGCAATATTTTAGCAGAGGAGAATTCAAGTGCTTTGCTTTTCATATTATAGCTAAATTCTTGAAAGCCAAAAACCACAATGGCTGTTATTTCTTCTTGTGAGACTCATTATTTTAATCACCATAAACTAAGAAAAAACTTTCTTTTTTCCCAGAAATTTATTTTTTGAACAATCACACCAGCTTCTCTCAAAATAATATAATGTATACATAGATTCTGAAAATTAGATTTACCCCCAAGACAAAACTTTCTTAAGCAAACCTACTGAACTATCTCTGGCCATGCAGGTTTTCAACTTTCCAGGTCCTCTTGAACTTTCTGGATCACCAGACTCTTTGATTAAAGACAAAATGACTCTCTTTTCCCACTAGCAGACAACAATACATCCCATGGTTTTGCACACACGCTCAGTCTTTTGCAACCTCTGCTCCCAGTGCAGCTGTGACCTTCCTCTTCCACTAGGACATCCAACTTCCCAGTCACAAGATAACTGGGAAGTCAGTGCCTTAGCATACAAAACTAGCCCTGAAGACTGCACACTTTGCTTTTATGCCTTCTTTACATGCAATGAAGAACTTATGTGTAGCATAATTCAAGGAACAGAGTTCATAGCATGTGAATAGTGTGCATATTACTATGTTAATATTCGATGGTGCATACAAATGACCCAAGTATTCAAGTGTTATCCACTAATTAATCTAATTTCCTGTACATTGAGGGTCCTAAACTTAACTAAACATCTTGGAAATTAAGTGTGAGCAGGCATACCCCTGAAGGTAATTACTATTGATATAAAATGGTTTTCAGGATTATATTTCAATTTCGTTGAGTACAATTCTGTTCTTCACAGACTTGAACCCTGTGTTGATGCACTGTCAACATAAATTAGGTCAGATGAAGTGGTCTCTTCTGAGAAGCCACTTCCTTAGAAATTTGAAGTTTGTATTACATTCCATCTTCACACAATCCACACTTGGGAGAGATTCATGAAAGCATTTTTTAACAAAAATGACCAAAACAATCATTTAGCTAAGAATCCACCTTGGTCACATGCATGTTTTCACTAGAAAAAGAAATGGTGAGGAATCTTTTTCTCAATATGCAATCACACCCCAATTCCTACACATCAGTGTTTTTATTTGTGGACATTCCGACTATTGCATAAACACCTGCCATCACCTACAAGCCACTCACAATAAATTTTTTCCTGGTTCTATGTGACCCTAAGTGCCACACTCCTACTTCAGAGCTTTTGCAATTTCTTTGTGTGTGTGTGTGTGTGTGTGTGTGTGTGTGTGTGTGTTTTCTTTAGAGACAGACAGTGAGTGAAAGAAAGAGAGACAGAGAGAATGCATTTTTGTTGAATTTTTTTCACATGACTTTCGTTGCTCTGATGCTTAGTTGTGTTCACGGGTGCTGGCTTTTGAATCCGTGTACTCACGCATGCAGGGCAAGCACTGTAACCCCTGAACTCCAGCCCCCTTCTGTTTCGTTTACTTGAACTGTTGTACCTCTGGAAATCCCCATGGCCTCATTCCTCCTCACTGAATAGTGGTGCCTCTGTGGAGCACCCTATATCAGAATATAAACACCATCTTTTTTTATTTTTAAGAGGGACAGTGGGAGAGATACAGCGAGATCATTTTTTTAAATTTACTTTTTCACGTGGCTTTTGTTGCTCGGACAGTTTGTTGTGCACACGATGCTGGGGTTCCAACCCGCAGAATCCCATGCTTGCCAGGCGAGAGCCATAATCGGTAAGCGACCGCTGCAGCCTCGTTCTTAAGAACGTAAATACAGGCTCAGGGATTGGCAGCAGTATATCCACCATCTCCAGAAACTTGTTGGTGCCTAGCATCCAACAGATATTCTGTAAAGGATGCTTCTCCTCCATGTCCTCTTCTTGGGATGAACAGGGGCTTTGGGCAAGGTGAGGACCCAGCCAGTATTTTGGAAGTTCAGGAGGAGCATGCAGGAACCATTGTTTTCTTGGCTCAACATTCTTTTACCCCTATGGGTCTCCTGGCAGGTGTCTTCCCAAGGGCAGGGCCGCGGGGATGTGACGTCATGATGTAGATCGGCCCCATCGCTCTCCCCGCCCTGCGCAGCTGCAGTATAGAGCCCAGCCCAGAAGCTGTTGCTGCCAACACGGTTGCTATGGCTCCATTTGCTGCTCTCCGCCCAAAACCTGCTGCCCAAGCAGGCCGGGACCAGACTGGAGCCCAGCGGACCCTTTGTGAGATGTGGCTCAGGCCCTCCAGGGTGAGGCAGGCGCTGGCGGGAGGCGGCGGGAGGGAGGACTACAGTGACCTCTCCAACGTGCGCTCTCCTGCGTGTCCGGACTTGGCCCCCAGTGGTGGAGACCTCCGAAGAAGCTTCTGCACAACCTGAAGGAGGAGGTAGGTGCCTGGCGGAGGAGCTTTGGGAGGGCGAAGCAGCCTTGGGTGGGGGCATGGAGGATGCTGGATAGGTGACACTTGGCAGCGGGTTGGGCCAAATTAGAGGTGCGGGTTGGGCCAAATTAGAGGTGGGCTCAGGGTGGAGGTGTGGCCCGTGAGTTTGCGTTGTGTGGGGTTTGAGGAATGGGGAGCCACTGGAGTCTATGCTGTGTGCAGGGGAGTGAGGATCTTCCAGTTGGGGACATAACCTTGAGCTGGCTGGGTGGGAGCCGGTTTTGTGAAGGAACAGGTGTGTCGGTCTCAGTGAGGGGTTCTGAAAGGAAAGAGAAGCCCCTGGGGACAGGCAGGCCTGTTGGGGAGGGGACCATTTTTCGCATGGGGAGAGTTACATTTTGGGGACATAAAGACTCCCACCTATTCCCACACATTCTCAATCTTTGTAGCCACCTCCAGGAGCTAGAGGGTCGCTTCTCTGAGGGTCCCATGCCAGAGTCCATGGACTGCTCTCTTACAGGAGTGGTCACCTCACCCTTACTTCCCCACACACAGGAGGGTGACATCAGACAGGCTTGAGCTATCTCTCTGCCCTTTCAGTCTCCCTTGGACCATCCTAGAGCATAATCAAACCTCTGGATTCATTGTCAAGAAGTTCTCAGGTCCCTATAGAGGTGTGGGGATTTTGTAGTGGTGGGGGCTAGGATAACATTCAGATGTGTGTGTGTGTGTGTGTGCACACATAGCTGTGTGGGAAAGAACGAGTGGTTCTGAATATGTGTGTATGAGAATAACTGCATCTGTCTGGTGATATCCAAGTGTATTTCTAGGTATTATGTATCTGTGTATCTGTGTGTGTTTAACTGTTTGTGAGTATGATTCTG
>PVKS010036163.1:0-19544 GCA_004027875.1 Aplodontia rufa | reverse complement strand
GTAGAGTTTATTTCCTCCTACTTAATCCTTCACAAAACATTTGCAGAACACCATTAACATAAGTAAACTCTTCAATATCCCTTTATCAAAATGCCATCACCAGTTACAACTCTGGATTTCATAACGCAGTTGCCAAGGATCCCTTTGCTCACACCGTACTCCCCAGTTTAAGCCTAGTTCATCATTTTAGTATATAAACACCTGTAGACATAAGAGAGCAGAATTTCTTATGGAGAGTCTCCACCACCTAAGAGAAACCGGACCTTCTTGTGTCCCACCCACTGTAGGATAGTCAGCTTCTCAGACTAGCACCAAAGGCCAATGGAACCTTACAGCAATTTCAATCATCAAAAGAGGCCCCAAAGATTTCTTAAAATCTACTAGGCAGAAAGTACCAACCTGTTCCATTCTCAATGAGAATGCTCACTTTTAGAAGTTCTTAAAAACAGGCTGGGTGGGGCTGAGTGTTCTAAAATGGGCCATAAGTTAAGAAGCTCAGCTCTGGACTCAAATCTTCTGAATTTTTGGAGTGTGAACTTAAGCTTCCTGAATCTTTCTTCATCATAAAATGGAAATAATAGTGACTATCTCTAGGGCTATATTCAGGATTAAATGAAATAGTACATGTAAAGTAGCTAGAAATCTGCCCAGCATCTATGTAAGAATTCAAATGGATTAGTTATTAGCTGTGATTATAAATACATAGTAGGTACTTAAGCATCTTTATGGAATACTGATTTTATAAATCTGTCTAACCTTAATTATCCAAGGTTTCCTAAATGTAATAAAACAAGATCATTGACAGATCAATTATCATTAAAATTGGAAAATCCATATGCCATATATATTTTTGTTTCATTAATAAAATTTCTTTTGGAAATGAGTTTACCAAAAAAGAAAATGTGTTTACCTTCTGAGGACTGCACCATAAATAAAATACATTATGTCTACACTGACTGCTAGTTAGCTAAACACTCATTTCCTATCTTCCCTTGTCTCTCCAATTCCCCAAATCTTCTCAAGTACAAGATCAGTACATAAAACTCTTACCTGTGTTAATGACCTACAAATGCCAGTCGGTAAGATGATGCATTCTCATTAGTGATCTTCACCTCATTAGAAGCCTGCTCTCACTGATAATGGACCTCAGAGGTCAATAAATAAAAAATCTCAGGAAGAACTCTAACAGATGGACAGGAGTGTGGAAGCCAAGACTTATACATGGTTGCATTCCACATACCTACAAAAATTACAAAGACATCTGCAGAAACCTAGCACTAAATCCCAACATGGTTCCTGCTGAAGAAACCTCCATTAACTCAAATACAAGGGAGGACTACACATAAATTTGATTGGATTTCCCTATCTAGATTTCTGAAAGCACTAGGAGTCACCAAAGTGATCTCAATAACTCTCTGGAAAACACATCTCTATTAAACACTCAAGAATTTATATTAGTTTTAATCTGATTTTATCTTACCTGATAAATAAATGAGCTGTAGGAGCAACCTCCTTATAAAAAAAAATGCAATGTCATCCCTCCAGCCTTTTCAACAAAAGAATCACTATTGAAACATGAGAAAATACTTAAGTAATGTAAAAAAAAAGAAAGTGGTATATTTCTGTTCTTTCTCAATGCCACCCCTAAGGGATCACTCAGTCTCAGTGTGCATGGGCTATTCTGTGACTACCTAATAGGGCAACCTGGGATCCACTTAAATAGCAGCTCTTGTGAAAGTAAGAGCAGGACTACTGGGCAATCTTGCTAAAAAGCAATTTCTAGGAGATGAAGGCTTATGTATGCACCAGCTATCCAAAGCGATATGTTTTCTGAGATAAACTGAAAAGTCTAAAGCAACCTCTTCAAAATAAACAAGGCAAATCTTATACATTCAAGAGGAATCATATTCACAGAAACTCCTTATATTTCTGCCAAATATGTATTTACGAACTGCAGGAAAGAAGTTGTGTAATTCGACTGATATCCTGGCCATGTCTTAAGATTTATAGTTAGTGTCATTTGCAGTAACCAGGTAGCAAATTGAATCTCACATGAGAGGGAAAAAATACGGAAACATAAAGTGAATCCAAAAATAGTATTTTTTTCTTCCCAGAAAAAGTGAAGCCTGGGAAAGATATGGATGGCTTTGTGTAATTGTCTAAACCCTTTACCTATATTTGCATTTCAGAAAAGCAAAAGGAACCAAACAAGCAGAAAAGTAGCAGAAATATTGAATGTTCAAAATACTCTACCGTCTTTTTTCATAACTGCTCAAAAGCAGAAAGCAAAAATCAGAATCTGATCTGGCTTTTCTCTCAGACCCTTCAATGATGATCCCGCTGATGCTACAGAATTCGGCAAAAACTTCTCCAGATACTCAAGGAGATCAGGCAATTCGTAGACTTGCCGCGAGCTTCCTGCTACACTTCACACCATGACCATGACTTAATATTATCTGTCCTTCACCCTTTGTAACCTGAAAACAAAACCTTGTCCCATCCTCAGAGAATGTCTTCCAGTCGTGTTCCGAACTCTTCAGTTCTCTTTTGGGAGCTGGCTTTAGGCAGACCGGCAAGTAGCTCATTCAGCGGTTGACACACTCATCTCCCCACTCACTTATTGTCTCTCCTCAAACCTGTGGAATAATCCATTCCTTGGACTTGATGATAACACCTCTCAAAAAAATGTGCACAGGCTCATTGGTTTTTTAAAAAGAAGACAAGGTCAAGAAAGGCTCTCTGTTCAAGGGGATTTCATTTAAAATCCTTTGAGAAAGTAGTATCTGTATTAGCCAATTACTCCCAAACAGGAAATTAACTGAAACACACACACACACACACACACACACACATGCACACATGCGCGCGCGCGCGCACACACACACCGTGCACACGCGCACGAAACACAAACTAAGCGGGGAAATCGTTCAGGCGCTTAGAAAGTATGTTTGGTAAAAGCACACGGCCCTGGGTCTTGGTTTCTGCTCCAGAGCTGGCGCTCCCCGAGGACACGCTGGTGACAGCATTCCCGCCGCACTTCACCGGGGACAGCCCAAAGATCCCTCCCGCAGCCTGCCCGCTTCGGTTCCCGGCTTCCCTTCTCGGAGGGAAGGACTCCGCCCGCGGTGACCGCAGCAGGTCCGGGTGGGGCGGGGGCGCGCGAGCGCCTGCTCTCTCCACTCGTTCGGGAGCACGCGGGCGCCACTTACATGCCCGGCTGGAGCTGTAGGGCGCTTCCTGGCGGCCAGCTGGCGGCCACCCAAGCGCAGAAGCACCAGAGCCACAGTCGCGAGGTCATCTCAGCGAGGCCAAGCCGCTCAGGCCACCGCCCGAACTGCGCGCCACGCGCTGTTCGGAATCCGCCAAGTCCGAACCCGGAGCAGAAGTTGGGCTCGCCGAGCAGAAGTTGGCGTGCAGGGCTTGCGGGCCGGCGAGGTGCGTCTCCCTCAGGAGGGCGCGGCAGCAGCTCGGCCCCACCAGGCGTCACCGGCGACTGGGAGTGCAGGAGTAGCGGCACACGAGCCCCAGAGGCGCGGTGGCCGGCGAGCTGCACGGTCCTGCTCCGCCGGGAGCGACTGAAGCGGACAGAGCCCCGCGGCCCCGCAGCCCCCGCAGCCCGGGTGCCATGGAAACGCGCTCGCCGCCCTCCCGCCCCGGCCCCTCCGGAGCGCTTAAAGAGACAGCCCCGCCGCCACCGCGGGCTCCTAGCGCAGTTGGGCGTCCCCCACCCCCCTGCGCCCTCCTCGCCCCCTCCTCTGCACGCCCGCGCTGCGGGGACCTAGAGCGGCGGGGGCTGGGATCTGGGAGGGGTGGGGGGCTGGAGTGGCAGCTGGGATTCAAAATCAGGGGTTTCGCTGAATACTCCGCCTAACTCTACTCCCAATCTCTTCTGATCCATCCTCCTAGCACACACGCCCCAAACCCCGCTAAAGAGGCTAAGCAGCTCTAACCAGAGCTTTACACACCAACCTGGCCAGAACCAAACCAGCTGTGCTGCCACAGCAGAGACCAAAAGAAGGCTGACTTTTGGTTCTCTCTCCTTCAACTCTCTACCCACCTTTAGTCTGGGGAGTCGTCGGAACCAGGCTGGGGGAGGTGTGTTTGAAGTGGGAACCAAACGATAGTTGATCGAGTCAAATTTCCTGCCAAATCGACAGTTGCAGGACACATCTTCAGCTCATCCAAAAATCCTTGTTACTCAAAATGAAATAATCTCCCCTTCATTTTATTTGGCCACCATCTCACCCTATTTAGGCACCAGAGTCGTAAGAAGGAGCCAACCATTCTATAAAACTACTCCTTCCTTTACTTCAAGCCATTCCCTTTCCCCAAAATATCCGGAGAAGCAGTCAGTTGCGAGCCCCCACGGCCCTTCCAGAAGGGAACAGAGTCTGCTCTTAACGGGAAGCTTGGGCTGCGATGCTGGCCAGGGCTGCCCCGGACACACAGCCAAGAGCAGCGCGGTCGCCAGGAGCTCCTGCCGGAGGCTATGCCTCTGCTAGGCGCCAGCTGCTGTCTGGAAGGCCGCAAACCTCTGGAGCCTGTTTCGTGAAAATAAAAATCTATGGTGCACAGTGCCCTCCAACAAGGACGGCCGGGGCTCTGGAGCCATCATCTGCAGTTTCACCCTGCAGAAAATGGAACAATCTGCTTGAAACAACTTTTTTTCTTTTATCCCTAAACTTACCAAAAGTGGCTCTCCAATGATTCATTCATAATCAAATACTTAAAGGGATACCACCTGATTTCCACAGTCCTAAGAGCCTTAAAATGATCTTTCTCAGAAGGTGTTTTGGATTCCCTCTTGCCCTTCATAGTTGAATTAACCATCTGGCTCCTATTTTCAGTCTTCTAAGCCTTTGTTTCCTTTTTACTCTTTCTGCTTTTTCTGTCACTAAAGAAGCAATTGGACATTTACAGGAGGAATTGAGGAGCACACTTTAGGGGGGTTCTCCGAAAAGGAATATAAAAGATGAGAGTGGGGGAATTATTCAGCATTGCATGATTTCCTCTCCTTGATTTTTCCACTTTTCAGTTTACGCCACCTTGCAGTGGCATAACTCCTTCTAGAGTTATCAGTATATTTTTCACTTCTTTAATATAAGTTTAAAGTGAAAATATTGTAAATATACAAATCAATGATATCTTTTGGCAAATATCTTGAACATAAAATTTTAGAGCTATTTAAAGAGTAGAAATAATTATCTGAATCCCTGTATTTCATCAAAGAGGAATTCATTCTTACTTTATAAACACCAGTTACACAGAAACCAGACCTTCTCCAAAAACCCAGTGGCAGTGGATTTGGTTACAGGTCTGATACCATCTACAGTGATGCGTTGTCACTTAGCTAACTCTTAATTGGTTCTGATAAGACAGGCCCAGCGCAGATCACTAAAACACATTGGTAATTTTAAAATTTATTTTTAACTCTTAATTCTAAATTCTCCTAAACCTCTTTGCCACCTTTGTTAACAAGTAACAAGGTTGAACATCTAATTTCACCTCCTTTTTTTTTTTCTTCTTCTTCCTCTTCTAGGGAGGCGCTATTGAACAGCTAAATGACCAAAGTCAGACAGGGCACAAATAGGCTGGGAAGTAAGAAAAGAAACTGGATATATCATAATTACAGGTCCTGAATGTGGGCACTGTCTGTACAAGGTAGGTGCATAGATAACAAGATTAACCCTCTCCATTGATTCAGTTTTCTAGTTAGTCCTTTGGATGAAACTTGAAGACTCTGTGTTGTTTGAATACACTATGATCTCAATTGTTTTGATGAAAACATATAGTGTACCCAAAGATGATGATATAGATTAACTATTCCCTGAAATTTCTTGTGATTTACTAAGACTTTCTTTGCTTCTGGACTAGTTTTAACCCTTTAGGAGTCTATTTTCAACTAATCTCATTCCCTTCAGGTATGTAAAGTTTCTATGCATTTTTTTCTTTTTATTAAAGGAAGACAAATAAACAGTATAATATTATTATAAGGTTAAACTTAACATAAGCCATGGATGAAATCCAGGACTATTTTAAGAGCTAAATAATATTTGAAAAATACAAGAATATATGTGAATTATTTGATTGCCTGGTTGTTTAGTAAATGATAATTTAGGTACATGGAGAGTAAATCCCAAATTAGAAAAACTTCCTTCCATGTACAATATGTTTGAAAGCACATTTTTATTGTAGATGAACATTTAAAATACTTTGGATGTGACAGGCTAAATTTTAGTGTACATTTCATAAAGTGAGGTTGATTTCAAATTATTCTAGTATGGTTAATAATATGAACGCAGTGCCATGTAAGCAGTTAGCAGTTTTCATTAAATGAAACAGCAAGTGCATTAAAAATTTTACCACACACTGGTTAAAATCCTGAAGTCAGCTATCCTTTTGCAGTATATTCATACAATTTAAAAATAACTTGTTACATGGTTTGATTGGATGGTTATACCATATCTTTATAACAGGGAGAGTATTATGAAACCTGTTGGCTACAGTCTTAAATTAAAATAACAATGCAGTTTGGTAGTTTCAAGGTGCCATGAGCACACAAATTGAAGCTAGATACAGAAGGGGGGAAAAGCACCAGTTAATTGTACTTTAGCCCAAAGTGAAACACATTAAATTAACAAAGGAAGAGAATGATCCAGGTACACAAAGAATCAATTTTTAAAATTAAGAGAAGTGTTGTGCTAATGATATCCGTTGCTCAGACATAAATTTCATGGGGTAAAAACCAGAATCCAGAATTGGGTATTATTTTTGTGAATAATCTTTTACACTGCCAAACAAGATAGGTTCTTAAAATAGGTTTGATAAAGCAGACAAATGGTCTCTCTGTGAGAAGTCCAAAAGATTTGGGGTATCTCCAATGGGCATGCCACATGCTACTCTCTCCCTCCATACCTGCATCAAAGGTGTAATAAATCTAACAAGCTTCTTTCTTGTTAGGAGGTGGGGTAAGCCAGTTTCATGCTTTATGTATGCTGGTTGTAAAAAGGAATGCTTACCTAAAAAGAAATAGATTCCGACCAGATGTTCTCCAAATCTTCCTCAGCTGCGGCTTGAAGCTTTACAGTCACGGAATACTTTATCTTCTCGTCTATCTTCTTCTAATTGAGAAATTGTTGATCCATGCAGTTCGACAGGCAGACTGCTGTAAAAACCTTCCTGCCAAAGCTTTTCAGCCCTGCTCTCCTTCTGCACACAAAAACTTCTAGTGTCTATATGGGGACAGAAAAAAAGAGCAGGCCACTTCATCCGGCAGGTGTTGTGGGTTGAAAGAGGAGGAGGTCAGAAAGCGATTCTTCAAAGGACAGCTTCTGTCACCTAAAAGTGTAATAAATTGCCATTACAGAAATGCCTACAAGCACTAATGAGCCATGTACATTGAAATCTTGATGTCAGGCAAAATAGAATGAAATTCACCCAGGAACCAACTGGGATTGTCACACCAAGATGTGAATAATCTTTCTCCCTTTGGTTTCATCTGCCACTAAATTTTGTTCCTACATACCCTTAGTCCTCTTTCTCTTTGAAGGGAAATGATAAATTCAACATAAAACTCCTAAGATGTTTGTCTAGTGATTTATATATAATTTCTCAGTACTGTGATTCTCGTTGGTCATAATGACTTACAAATCAGACATAAGTTATAATGGAATTACCAGATCTAAAAGTACGTATGCTTATTAGAACATAATTAGAAGCTTAGCCCAGATACACATTTGTGATTTTTTTTGGAAACTATACTTGTATAGCTACTGCTTTTTTGTGTTTATGGAGTAAGACATATGTAACACAAAATTTACAGTCTTTACCATTTTTAAGTGTACAGTTCAGTAGGGTTAAATATATTCACATTGTTGTGCAACAGATTTCTAGAACTTCATCTTGCAAAACTAAAGCTCTATACCCATTAAATATTAATTCTCCTTCCACCTTCCCTCCAGCCCTTGGCAGTCCTTTCTGCTTTTTGTTTCTATATTGACTACTTTAGATATTTCATGTGAGAAGAATCGTAAATTTTATGTCTTTGTTTTAGTTTTTTGTGAAAGGCTAATTTTGCTGAACATTGTTCATCCTTTGGATAACAGATATTCTAATAGGTGTGAGGTGATATTTCATTGTGGTTTTAATTTACATTCCCTGATATTAGTGATGTCCAGCAACTTTTTACACACCTGTTGGGCTACTACTTTTATATCTTTGGAAAATGTGTATTCAGGTCCTCCTTCCATTTTTTTAATTGAGTAATTTTCTTGCTCTTAAATTGTTTGTTTTTCTTACATATTTTGGGTATTAACCCCTCCTCAGATGTATGGTTGGCAAATATTTCCTCCCATGTTGTAGATTGTCCCTCTACTCTGTTGATTGTTTCATTTGCTGTGTGGATACTTCTTAGTTTAATGTGATCATAGTTACTATTTTGGGTTTTGGTGCCTATGCTTTGGGATTCAAAAGCAAAAAAATCAATCAAAATCTAAAACTGTAAACCAATAGGATAAACATGCATGGAAAGCCCCATAACATTGGTTTGGGGATTGATTTCAAAGTACAGTCAACATACTGTCAAGAAAGTGGAAAGACAATCCCAAAATGGAATGAAATATTCACAAGTCACATCTGAGAAGGGATTAGTATCCAGCATATATAAAGAATGCTAACAACTCGACAATAAGAAGAAAATGGGGAAATATTTTGAATAAACATTTCTCCCCATTGGATATATAAATAGCCAATAAGCACATGAAATATGCTCATCTTTAGTCATTACATAAATACAATTCAAAACAACAATGATACATTACTTCACACCAACTATGATGCTATGATCAAAGAGACAATAATGTGTTGGAAATGATATGGAAAAAGTAGAAATTTTATATACTGCTATTAGGAACATGAAATGGTGCAGCTACTTTGAAAAAGAGTTTGTCAGTTCTTCCTAACATTTGACGTAGAGTTACCATATGACTCAAATTCTATTGTTAGGTCAGGGGAATCTAAAGCATATGTCCACACAGAAACTTGTACAACAATTCTCATAGCAACACTATTTATAATAGCCAAAATGTAAACAACCTAAATGTCCATTATTCAATGGGTACATAAAATATGGCATACCCATGCAATATAATATTATTCAGCCCTAGGTAAAAAGGAAAGAAGTGCTGATAAATGATAGAGCACGGATAAACCTTAAAAATAATATGCTACATGAAACAAATCAGACACAAAAGGGCACATATTGACTTATGATTATAGATATATCCATGTCAACAACAAGTGTGTTAGTAGTTTTCAGGAGTTGGGAGCAGGAAGAAATAAGAAGTAACTGTAAGTATCTTTTAAGGGTATTGAAATTATTTTGGAATTAATGGTGATGGTTGTACAACCTTGTGAAAATACTAAAAAACTGAATTGAGTACTTTTAAAAGGTCAAATTTTATAACATGATAATTATATTACATTTTTAAAATGTCTTTATACTATTGTCAAACTGCAAAGTGTTTTCATATTGATCCATGATGAAATGAAAAGCTTATGTCAAAATAAAAGTAGATTACAGGGCTAGAGCAGTGGCTCAGCAGTTACGGTACTTGCCCGGCATGCGCAATACATGAGTTCGAACCCTAGCACCATGTACATAGCAAGGTCTTGGAGCAACGGAAGTCATATGAAAAACTAAATAAAAATTGTTTCTCTCTCTCTCTCTCACTCTCACTGTCCCTCTCTTAAAAAAAAAAAAAGAAAAAGAAAGTAGATTACATCACTAAGCACACTTTTGTTCAACTGATTTTTTTTTAATACCAAGACATTTCCAATGAAGTAAGCAGGTTATTGACTTTCATTGTGGAGTAAGCACCTTATAATTCTTGAGACCAGGTAATGAAGAGTTCACAGAACGGCTTTACTTGCTAAAGCTGCTATTATCAATGTGACTGACTTCAAGGGTGCATTTCTCACTGATTATGTGATCCACTGATGAATGAATTAAGACTTTAAGTGTTTTTGAGGGAAACCACTCCAAACTTATGTTCCACCTCTTGAATACACATAGTAATATAACTTTATTTCTATTCATATTCCTTTATATATCACAAAGTATGATATAGATGAAGAACAGAAAGAAGAGGCAGAGGAGGAGAACTGGAAGTAGAGGATTGGAGAAAGTAGAGGATAACGAAGAAGAATGTAAATAAATACTAAGAAAGATGCTACTGCCCAATGAGTTCACTCAATTCTAGGGAATTCAGACATTTGATTTGTACAATGTGATTAGTGTGACTAAAGAAGAAGGTATAAATGTACAGGAAAGGTTACTTTGACTCAGGTAAGCACTTCCTTTGTTCAGGAATATTTCAGGGATGCATATGAGCTGGGACATAAAGGATGAATAGAACTACAACAGACATATATCTCTAAATATAAAGGTATAGAACCAGACTTAATTTAATTAAGATAGATAGATATAGAGATAAAGATATATGATAGAGATCTAGTTAGATATAGAGATAGATGATAGCTAGAGAGACAGACAGAAAGATAGAGTGTATTTTTCAAAGTGTGGTCCCCAAACTAGCATCTTCAGTATTGTTTATGGCCTTGTTAGAAATAATTCTTGGGTTCTTCCCCTAACTTCTGAATCAGACAGTCTGACAGTGAACAAAGCAATCTATATTTTAACAAGCCCTTGAAGTGATTCTGATGCACACTAAAATTTTACAACCACTGTTTTCAATAAATATGGCAAAGAGTTTCAAAAATAGATGTTGAGTCTTAAAAGAAAAAATAAATCATAGAAAGCATTCTGGTTTAGCACAAGAAATGGACCACATTAATTGATGTCTTTTCCCTCCCCAAATCTCATTAAATGAAGAATAATGTTTTCAGTTATTATCTAATCAGGACTAATGGAAGAGGAGACAAAAATGGGCCAACTACTTCAAGAATAGCCTGATACAGGATTCCTAACTGTCTTGGTGGATAGAATTCACAAAAGTCATGAAGCAAGTGTCCACAGAAGGCAATGGCTGTGAGAAGTGAGCCAGATGAAAAGAGAGAATGGCTGGGGACTTGGCAATGAAAGGCCCAAGCATCCTGGAAGGTGAGGGTGATGTGCAACCCTAACTGAGGGATCTGGTTATAAAATACTCTTAGTAGTTGATTCCCTTCTCCTTCTGCCCCTTATGAGATAGGGAATGAATCATCTGGAGAAACTGAACTGCAGTATCCCAGCCTTGACAGGGATGAGGCAGAGGGCTGAGCTTAAGAGAATTACATGATAGAGCACAGGATGTGCAGATGGGCTCCTGTGGTGGCTCTCACGTGTAGTCCCCCAAAAACCTGAATTTAAATGTACTTCTTATATCATGCAAAAGGTTGGATGATTGTTCTCTTGAGAACCCAATGAAAAGGCCAGTGACTGATCACCTTCCAGCAAAGTCTACCATTCTTTCCAATAGCCTTGTAAGTGCTTACTCTTAAATACAGAAGGTCAGCAGATGTCAAGAAGGCTTCCAGTATATAGAGACAAACAAGAAAAGAACAGATTAAGAAAAACCTAAGAGTAGAAGGATAATTTTCTCCCCTCCAAAAACATGCATCTCCATGAAGAGATATTATATTACATTCATATCCACCAAAAGTTTAGCTATGAAAAGTAACACCCAGAAAATAATAGGTCTTTGAGATAAAGAATAAGATAACTAAAATGAAAGTGTCAACAGAAGGATTATAGGTAAGTCAAGGAAATCTCTCATAATGGAGAAGGCATGGGGGAGAGAGATTAGGAAAGAAAAAAAGAAAGAAAATGAGTAATCCAGGAGAACCAGGAAGAGATGAAAGATAAAATAAAGGTGAGGAAATTGTAAGGAAATAACTCAAGAACTGAAAGATATATCTCCAGACCAAAAAATGAAAAGGTTCACAGAGTACCTAGAGCAACAAAAACTCACACTAATGCACATCATCGTGAAATTTCCAAACACTGGGGATAGGGAGAAAGCTCTAAGAGGGATAGAGATGGTTTGCATACAAAAAAATTACATTCAGAGTGATATTGTGCTCCTGAAAAGTAACACCAAAATGACATAGAACAAGAGAGCAACAAACTCGAAATGTGGAGAGAAATAATTTTTCAATCTAGTATCCATACTCAAGACATTTTCATACACATAAAACTCAGACATCGGACCACATACCTTCTCTTAGGAAGCTACTGGAGGAAATGCCTCAGCAAAATGAGGGGGTAAATTACAGTCATCAGAAAACAGGGACTTTGACATTTAAGGGAATTTCCGGGGGCGGGGTGCACTTCACAGGATTTTTCCCAAAGGAAAATTTTACAGCCCAAGCTATGAAGCTATGGGCCAGAATTAAGAAGCCTCCGTCCTATCAAATGGAATGAGGACAGAGCATAGGAAGAAAACATTTGGAAGATAAAATGGGAGGGAGTCATTTAGTGTGTTTGAGAGTCATAAAATGATTTCTAGGCACTAGAACACTTAGGAGTAAAATCAACTACTTATTACAAGGGAAAATGCAAGAGAATGATTAACTGTAGAAAAACAATTAATATGAGAAAGTAAATATCCTGGGATATTATTTGGCTTAGCTATAAACAATATTTCACATTTAAAATGAGGTAAATATTTATACAGATTTGTGACATAACCATACTGAAAACATAAGGATGGGAAGTGGTTGTTAAACAGATCTGAAACAGGAAGAAAGCCAATAAGTATAGTGTAATATTGAGAAGTTAAGAAATTGAAGAATGACATATTCAATCAGATTGTGGTCTACATGCAGAATATAAAAGAATGTTATAGAATAGAGAAGGGAGAGGCAGAATGGTAGAGTAATCAGGTCTTCTCTGAGCAGATACAAAATTCTTATGAGGAATAGCAGGAACCAGTCATGCCGCATCTGGGGTACAAATATTGCAGATAGAAATGAGTGCAGGTGTTACGATTTTGAGGCAGGAATAAACAGTGTATTCTAGAGAGAACAAGAGCAATGAGCATTATACAAAGTTGGCAACGTGGGGAAGAACAGAAGAGATATATTCAAAGGGGAGAGAAAATGTTTGAGTTTTAAGATTCCACTCTAAACCAGGCATGATGTCATATTTCTGTAATCCCAGGGATTTAGGAGCCTGAGGCAGGAGGATCACAAGTTCAAGGCTACCCTGGGAAATTTAGTGAGACCTTGACTCCAAATTAAACAATGAAAAGAACTGGCAGTGTAGCTCAGTGGTAAAGTCATCATGGATTCAATCCCTAGGACCAAAGAAATAAAAAGATAGCATCATAACTTTAAAGATTCAATGTTTAAAGAAAAACAAAGCACTACCATTTTGTATATTTTATTCTGTGACTTCCCTGTCCTGTGTTATCCTCTTCACCACTTTAGTACCATCAACCATTAACACCACAGGGCCCTCTATTGTAGTAAACACTCAGAAAAACGTTCTTGGGCTAATATATCTGAATCTATGGCATGTAGGGGAATTAGTTCATTACCACATAAATCATGCTCCCTCCCATTTCTAGCTTCTCCATTCCATTTTGTGTTTCTCAATGTAATCTTCTTCATCCTGATTTCCTATCTGCATTTTAAATAGTAGTGACTTATAATTTGTCACATTTCCTGAAAATACAAGACTCTTGTGTAGAAATTGTAATTACGCTGGCTGGGCACTGTGCTATTATTAGTAAGAATTGTGATTTTTTAGAGTTGTGGGTTAATTGCTAATAACTGTATGCAGTGTTTTCCCTCAAGATGTTTTCTATTACAGTAATTAACTGAGCAGCTGGGAGAGCAGACATTAACCATTTGTCTTCACAGTAGCCCTCGCTGGGGACTCTCCCAAAACCTTTGCACATGGCTTTATTTGTTGTTTGATAGGTGATCTAAGAGAAGCCTAAGTCATACTGGATGCTCACACTTTGGAGTGGATATAAAGTTTAAAACATTTCTTTTCTCTTTGGAAAGATTCTTGCTCACATATGTGATGCCTAGATTCTGGGAAACATAGAATGTCTTTTAGATAAATGGATTTATTTGGCTTGTTTTTATGTGCATATTTCTTAATAGCCTCACATAATGAAATTCTGTCACAGTGATTGTGTCAGAAGCCTGAGTACCCTGAAGACACCACTAGTTTATCTGTTTACAAATCAGATTGGACCAGTAAAAACTGGCTACCCTAAGAAATCTGTTCAGTGAAACTTTAGAAACCACCTTGCCTAATAGCCTTTGTTTTTCTTATAATATATAAATACCCATTTGATTTTTAATTCAGCTCTTCCTCTTGATTTTAGAATCCCACATTTCCCTCTTGGTGATTCCTTTTATGAATTACTGTGTGCTGCTGTGGCCCCACTCTCAAGAATACATGCAAAATATGATGCTTGACCAAACCGTCTCCACCAACACTACTATCTCATAGTCTCCATCTCTGTCAAGTTGTTTTCTAGAGCAGCCAAAGAACAATGCCTTTTGCTAATTGATGCACATTTTATTTTGCAGGGAACATTTTATTTAACACATTAAAAATATTCTCAAACTACATACAAAGTATAGAAGAAATTTTGAAACTGAAGTTAGGCTTTTAGGAAATTGTTAGGATTGTAACAGTTGTTTTTCATCTTCCCACCTGTTGAATAAAATCATGAACGTACTACTATTATAGATCCCACGCTTTTTTTTTAACTCTGATTTTCCAGAGGCAAGAATCTTCTCTTAAGATCACTCCTTTTTCTTTAAATCCAGAAAAGCTCTAGATTTATACAGCCATGAGTATTAGTATTTAAAGCCTCAACAGTAAGCATGCAATCTGATTTGCTGTGATTCCTCAGAAGCCACACACACAGGGACTCTGGCAAATAAAGCAGGTTACAGCTTTCTACCTCTCTTTTAAACAGATGTTGAGAGGGGGCTGGAGTGGTGGCTCAGTTATTCTAGTGCTTGCCTAGCATGCTCGAGTGCGCGAGTTCAAACCCCAGCAGCACATTTGCAATGTTCACATGAAAAACTAAAATTGATTCTCTCTTTCTCTCTTTCTCTCACTGTCTCTCTTTCTTTAAAAAAAAGAAAAGAAAAAAGAGAACCTGATCCTCTGTGGGTGGTGGGTGGTGGCTTAGCACAACTCCTTAGGCCATCCACGTGGTGTCAGTGGTCAAAAGGGAGACTCACCCAGCTAAGACAGGTCCTGCTGAGCT
The DNA here is from genome assembly GCA_004027875.1 of Aplodontia rufa. Classification (NCBI taxonomy): domain Eukaryota; kingdom Metazoa; phylum Chordata; class Mammalia; order Rodentia; family Aplodontiidae; genus Aplodontia; species Aplodontia rufa. The sequence goes on along the minus strand of PVKS010036163.1, from coordinate 4,305 downwards.
GGGTGAATAGCTGGTGGGCCTTTACAAAAAGGAGCAAAGGCTTGGAGGGGGCAGGTTTTAAGACAAATGAGGCTGTTGCATGTGTGAGGAAAACCTCCATACAGATTAAAGACTAGGAAACTCACCAGGAGCTTGGGACAACCCGGGAAAGAGGTCAACAATCAAGTAGACCGGGGAGTCTGTTGTATTTACATTCAACAAGGCAAGTTTCCATGCAATCAGAGGCAATGTATCTGATGCAATCAGAGGCAATGTATCATACTGAGAAGTGTGATATAGTGGTCTGCAGAGTCAGAGGGACGTTCAAGCAAAAGTAAAGTAAGGACCTTCATGCCTTTATGGCAGAGAAGTTTCTCTGACCATTAGTTGTGGAGGAAGAAGCTCTGAATCCTGCTTTTTCATCTAGAAACTTTGACTTCATGACCTAAATGATGCTCTCTGCTTAATTTTTTAATAAATGGTTCCTTGGAGGTAAATGGCCTTAATGAATCTTTTTGGATTGACTGCTTGCTGAATCGATTTCAGAAATACTCTGCAAAGCATAAATCAAAATATAAATGGATTTAGAAAATATTAGTTTGCATATTTGAAAGAGAGGTAAACTATTCTTAACTTGACCTCACAATTTTTCCTTATGGGGAAACCCCTTCCCAGAACTGCTAGCAATAACTAATATCTGAAGATTAAAAAAAATTGCAACATTTTCTATCCACTTAATGAATTTCATGTAATAAAACTACATGAAATTTATTGTTTGAAGTTAATATCCAAACATTTTAATTTCATTGTCTGATTTCCCCATCCAATTTTATTTTGAGCTCCTTGAGATAGGAAACATGTCTTTTATACTCATATCATACAAAGCACCCGGTGGTATTTGGTGAAGTCATATTGAATGACTGAGGTGTTTTAATTAAAACTAAATTTTCAACCTAGAAAACTATTTAACAAATGAGCTGCTTAAGCTATTATTAATATCTTGGTTCACAGAAAAAAAGAAAGTTAATAACAATGCTTCTTTTGGTTAAAATATAAGCAGTGTCCCACCCAAGGAATGAGAACCAAGGACAAGTCTTGGCACTTGGTGAGTCCTTTATAGGCACGAAAACATGTAAGGTTTTATTTTAATTCAAAAGCCACTTTTGTCAGTGTGATAAGGAGGGTAGAAATTAAGCTATATCAAAGCTTGTCTTGGCCCAATTATAGAATGACAATGAAGCATCTATGGAATGGCTCCAGAATAAGTTTCAAATCAGTTTGAATCCAGCTATTTGGTCCTTATTAGGACTTAAGGGACAGCCAAGAACTATATTTAATTCATTATCTTATTCTGAAAATGCTACAGTGACTGCTACACAAATTGAAAGCAGCATTTACACAAGCTAATACTTACGGTATCTTTCCAATTTATCTTTTAGACATTATCACCTCCCAGTGTACCTTCTTGAATGTTTGACATGTGATCTGAATCCTCATTTTGTGGGATGATAGCTATTCACCTCAAAGAGAACATTGGAGAAAATGGTCCTACATTAAAGTGCTAAGAATGCTACCTAAACTACATTTTAAAAGATTTGAAAATAGCTACAGTCTCATGGCATAATTGAGGCAGGCCATTCTGTCGAAACTGAAGTTGCAGCATTATTGAGTTAATTCATTGCTGGTTTAGACTCATGTGTAGCAATGTGGTGTAAATTCACAGTGGAATTATTGTCCTCTTTTGTGAAGCATTCAAAACTACTAATTTTTGTGTACCATTCTCCTTGTAAAGAGAAAATTTCAACCACATGTTTGTCTTAGTGATATGAAGGTAAATATAACATGTTGACATTCCAGATAGGAAAATGTTGCTTTAGGAAACTGGGAGGGATTATACAGGAAAAACTCTTGCCCGCATGTAGAGTGACTTCTAGTAGTTTATTGGTCTCACTGCTTAGCATCTTAATAGTGAATTTTAACAACCATCTTGTGTAGATATGAAATTGACAGTATAATCCCAGAGGATTTTATGTAACCTGACACTAGCAATAGCGAACACCGTAGTGACACCCAGATTTTAAGCAATGGCACTCCAAGTTACTCATATTAATGCTTTATATTGATATAAAGCCTTTCTTCCAAAAAGTACAAAGCACTTTCTTAAAATTGCCTTATTGTGATTTGTAACAACTTGAAGATGCCTAGAATACGAAACCATAGAATATTAAGCTGAGATAATACCTTAAGGATCCTGATTTCCAATGTAGAATTTCAAATGCTTAATCACTACCTGTCCTTTCAGCTTCCAAAAATGCCAAAAATTATCCATTCTGTATAAGATTTGATAAGTGGTTATATTTTAGAGAAGATTCTTTGAGCATCTATAAACCATTAAGTAAAAGTTTAAAAATCAATTTTAAGTAAAAGTTTAAAAATCAATTGCATGAGAATTAAAGTGACTGTTTTTCAGCTAAGGATGTTAAGCATATTCTTCTATTTTTGAAAGAGACTAACGTGACTGTTAAGGTAATATCAACAGAACAGATGTTTTTCAGTAACTACACAGCATAATCTAAAAATTAAAAACACTCTTTCCTAATTCAAAATATTTGATCAACTTTTTACTTCAGAAAATCTTTACCAGTCTTTAAAAATAGTATACAGTAGCTGTATTAGGAAATATTTAGGATCATTTTGAAACTATAACAAATGGTAGCCTTCCTGTAGAAGATTATGTCTTACTTTCTTATAATGTTGTATCTAGTTTCTGACTAAACATGTGGTGCCTAAATTATAAGTTCTGCCACCAGATGTATTGAATGCATCCAGAAATGAAGCTAGATCAAGGCTCTATAGCTGTGCCAGGTAAAGGGAGCTTTAGTGGTCCAAAAGTAAGGAATACAAGTCAAAGCGTCAGTTACTAGTTGTTCTTCCTGTTTTGTTGGTTTAATATGATGAGCTAAGGGCTAACTCACTGTCTTGTCCTTCTCTGTACTTTTTAGGACACAACTTCCCTTACATTCCTCTTAATCGGTTGATGTTTTGAAGTCATATAAATCAATGGGGAGGAAAATCCTATCCTAAAGCAAGCAGCTCACAACATCTCATTGAAATTTCACAAGGAGGATCAGTGAGTATGTTCTTTTTCCTTCTGTTTTGGTAAGATGCATGATGACTGTGTCCCAAAACCACCACTGCAATTTTATTTGCCCTTTGAATTAAAATATTATGAAGGAGGGGCTGGAGCCATGGCTTGGTGGTTATGGTGCTTGCCTGACAAGTGCGAGGATGTGGGTTCAAGCCCCAGCACCACATATACAATGAAGTGTCACAGCAACAAAGACCACATGAAAAATTAAATAAAAATTGCTCCTCACTCTCTCTCTCTCTCTCTCTCTCTCTCTCTCTCGCTGTCCCTCTCTCTTTAAAAAAGAAAATATTGCAAAGGAGAAAAATGTATACGTTTCATTTAGGTTTAAAGGATCTCACACTAGCAAACTCATGTGTCATCTCTGCTTTTTCTAGATTCCATATGCTTTCTCTTTCAATGGAGCAGTAGTGTGTTTGGTTAATAACCTCACTGTTTTCTGCTGTTAAGGGAACTGAAGTGCCATTAACACATATTAAAGTACCATTGATTCCATTAGTGCCGACAAGCACTAAATCCCAATTTCTTTTTAAATAAGCATTAAAACAAATGCAGATGTCCTTTATTAACAAGTAACACGCTGAGCAACCCTTATTGCAATTGTTTAATGTATGAGAGATGTCTTAAACTAAGTTAGAATCTTAAGGAGCTGAAATGCCAGAACTTGAGTACAATGAAGGACATGTGAAAAAATAAAAATGCATTTTCTCCACCCAGGAGCCAATCCAAATGCCATTTTTACCCTCTCAGATTAAAATCATAATCACTTTTCACCTTCACGTGTCTCCAGATTCACATAAACATAATACCACATCAGCTCAGAAACACAATTTGTACAGTTGCAATAAGGACTAATAACATGATACACAGGGAAATTAGCTCCCAGAGATGGATATGGATTGGGTGAACTTTCACCCCATGACTTCTACATGTGCTGCACATGATCAGCTTCTCCCACAGAATAGGGGAGAGTGTCCCTAAGAATCAATTGTAAGAGAGGACAATTGCGTACCTTGGCATCTGGCCTTCTCAAGGAAAATACTTCTTAAAAAATTCTAAGATCTGAGTTATACCGAGGGAAATTAGAAAATTTTAAATAAACCTTAACATTAAATCTGTGGCAAAATACAAGTTAACCTTTTATTAGTCTCTTTCCTGAGCATTATGTTGTTTCTTTA
>PVKS010036162.1:0-19539 GCA_004027875.1 Aplodontia rufa | reverse complement strand
AGACACATACTTGAGAAACTCAACTTTGGCCATTTTTGCCTCTCTGAATCTTGGTTCCTATACAGTAAGGTGCAAATGGTAATATTTAACTTACATAGTTGTTATGAGAATAAAATAATATGAAAAGATTGTGAAACCCCACAAGTATTGAACATTAATCATTAGTGTTTAATGATTGAGACTAAATATGCATTTGTACGATTCTTCATGGAAGTGGTCACTATGAAATGGTTGAAATATGACAGGCATTCTTTAATCATTCGACTTAATATTTTCAAAATTAATTTTCCAAATTTCTATCATATAAAGAAGACTAAAATTAAGGAGAATTCCACTTGGAAAAACTTCACTTCCATTCCTGTTTAAATATTGGAATGTATTTCTGGAGATTTTGCTACATCATCAGGTTATCAAGATGACAGATGTCCATTTAATGTTTAATTCTATTACTTTTCTATTGCTCTCTCACTCCCTCTACCATTTCCTAATGATTCACTTTAAATTCAAACTTGGTGCATTAGTCAGTTCTGGGACACTAGGTGTATTTTTTTTTTACCCTTTCAGTGTTTGATTATGCATCTGTGAAATGGGGATGGTGATACCTCCATCTGATCTCAGAAGCAAGGAGTAAGATTTCATTTTAGCATTTCATGTAAATGAAATATTTTTAACCACCTTTAAATAAAATTGGGCAGTGACTCTTAAGCACATAACTTATGATCAGATCTCAGCTTCTTATTTCTGGGTTAATGCTGGCAGACAGTATTGCTCTTGGATACTTCCAAGAAAAACAGGATCACAAAAAATGTGAGATATGCGCTCTGGAAATTTTTCTGCATTTTCTACCCTGCTTCCCAGAAGGCATATTTACATTCAGAATAATTATCTGTTGGTAACCATGTTATCCTTCCTTCACGATAGGTCAGAGGATGCAGAAACATAGGTTGAGGCTCCAGTTTCTTTATTATACTTAGCTTAAGCCATATTTGTTATTCTAAATAAAGAGGGATTTATCTATAAGTGAATTTTTAATTTTTAATTAAATAAATATAAAAGTCATTTTTGAGAACCAATAAACAGTTTTAGACACTATTGGCAGTAAGAGAAGAACACCTTTTCAGATTTTGATACTACATAGATGTCTTTTGCAGTAGATTATCAGATAGCCTCAGGAGTAAGGAGCTAGAAAAACAAGATAATGAAGACATTAGATTTTAAACTTCCAAAAGTAAAGGGAATTCCCTTTTGCTCATTCTCTGTCTCCCACAAATACTTAAGTCACTTTCTTATAGATTCAATGCCCAGATGTGTACAGTATTTGATGTTTCACACAAGACAGTCCATAGGTCATAAAATTAATTTTAGTTTTGTGGTGAATTACAATAATTTTGACATTATAATTTATATTTCAATTAGAAAAATCCTAATTCTCAGAAAATTTGAAGTCAGATGAGACTTCAGCTAATTCAGTAAACGCTCAACATGAAACACTGAAAGACATGTTTAACACAAAGTTGGCAATCTGCAACTCTTACTGGGAGTCAAAGAAATTTAAACAAAGAGGCAGAAATAAGACATCCATGACTTTTAAGTTCCTACACAATGAAGACCATTCAGTCAGCATTCAATCAATATTCATGAGTAGAAATGTTCCTGGCATGTGACAGGAGTTAAATAAATGGTAGTCACCATTATTATTATTAGGCATCTTCTCACAGGCGTATTTTAAGAAAGCAACCACGGAGATGGGGACACAGCTTGCTGGTAGAGTGGTTGCTGAGCATGCGCAAGCACTTTGATCCCCAGCACCGAAAATAAAAGTAACCTTGATTATAACTAATCTAAAAAATTAGTGAAATAGTATGCTCTTTCTATTTTGTGCACCTATACTTCTCAAAAGCCTGCAAACACTATTTGCAAGTTCAAATGCTTTCTATTGTAATAAGAGTAACAATATGGTACTAAGTACCAGTGCAGTAAAACTGATATGATTTGAGCAGTATGTCAACCAAATGACCTGTGCCAGGAACAGCCTCCAAGCATATACATTAAATCATTAAATTGACTAATGCATTTTTCTGTCATCATGAACCTATGCTTAGGTGGTTGGTAAGCTGGATTCCACCTACAGGATTCTATTCATCAACCAGACTGTCCTTGCTGGGAATATGAGAGGTACAGCTAGTTGTGTTATGTTGTGTGGATCAGATTTGCATGATTTGTTCATATCGCAAGTGGTCTGAGGAAAGGTTATGTATCCAGCCAGAGGACATGAAATATATTGTGGACTGTACTGCACTGTCAGCATGGGGCTCAGAACTGCGATCTGGCTCCTGAAGGTTGAGGTTATGTAGCAGTGTACTCCAGAGAAACCCAACACCTGCCAGAAGATCCCTAAAGGTGATATAGAGTGTAACACTCCAAAAGAATGTTGCTATATTGCAATGTGGTCTAGAATGATATCTAGATATACACTGACTATAAAGTAGAACATGAGATCCAGGTGGTATCTCACTTAGGAAGAAGCATCTTTAGGAAGAGCAGGAGATAAGTGACAATAATTATCCTGCCCACACATTTAAAATGTGAGTATTATTCCCTGAGTCTTTTCCCTGCATTGGTAGGTGTTTCTTCTTTTTTTTTTTAATTTTAATTTTTATTTTTGAACAACCATACAAATTTTTAACAAAATAATAAAAAATGTATATAGTTTCTGGATACTAGATTTACCCCCAGCAGTGTCCCCCCCCCCAATTTCCCACCCGTATCCCTCCCTTCCCTTACCCACAATATCTCTAAAAAAGTATTAGGCTGTATAACATTATACCTTATCTGGATTTAACACATGATAATAAACCACCTTTCTCAATGGCCAAGGTCTAGTTCCAACCTCCACAGATGAGTGGAGACATTTGACCCCTGGATCTCTGGGTTAAGCTGATTTTACTAAGCATAATTTCTTCTGTACCCATCCATTTACCTTAAAGGCTGCAATATCATTGTTTCTAATTGCTGTGTAAAATTCCATGGTATATATGTACCACAGTTTTTTGATCCATTCATCCAGTAAGGGACATCTGGGTTGTTTCCACAATCTAGCAATAGTAAATTGAGCTGCTATGAACATAGATATTGCTATGTCACTATAATGTGCTGATTCTAAATCCCCTGGAAAGATACCCAGGAGTGGAATAGCAGGATCATATGGTGGGCTCATCCCTAGTTTTTTGAGGATTCTCCACACTGCTTTCCAGAGGGGCTGTACCAGTCTGCAGCTCCACCAACAGTGTTAGTGTGCCTATCTCTCCACAGCCCCTCCAGCATCTATTATTTTTTATTTTCTTCATTTTTGCCATTCTGACTGGTATAACAGAAACATGAGATAAAACTGTAAATGCTAAATCGACTAACCAAAGAAGAGATAAAATAGAAATTATATAAAAGACCTAAACTATACACGGGAATTTAGTATTTACAACAAATTTGTATAAATTTAGAACTTATTAATTATTTTGGGGGGGTGGGAGTACCAGAGATTGAACCCAAAGGCACTTATGCACCGTGCCTCATACCCAGCCATTTTTTTATTTTTTATTTTGAGACAGTCTTGCTAAATTGCCGAGGCTGACTTTGAACTTGCAATCCTCCTGCCTCAGCCTCCTGAGTTGCTGGGATTATAGCCATGTTCCACCTGCAATTTTTATAGAGAGGATTTATTTAAAAAAAAAGACCTAAAATATACATGGGAATTTATATGCAATTCAAATCTGTGTAGTAAAGATGGAATATCTTAATAAATGTCATTGGAGAAAATGGTAGCTGTTGAGTAAAAACAGTTTGGTCCTTAAGTAAATAGGAGACTGTGCAACAAGACAAATATATGAAAGATTTAAATGTGAAAGGGGAAATCATGAAAGTACTGGAAAAATATTTGGTTTAATTTTTATAATCATGGATGGCAATTAAAGCTTTCCATCTATGATCCATAATCCAAAAGCCATGAAGGAAAGAATTAATAACTTTTGCTACATAAAAATAAAAACATATTTCCAAGATAAAAATCAAATCAAACAAAAAACCGTCCATATATGACATTAAGTGATGAATGTCAAATTAAAGAAACATCTGTAAAGCATAACAGATAAGAGGGTTAGTCTTTATAATACATAAAGAACTACTAGAAGTTGAGCTGAAATAGCCCAATAATCCAATGGAACAAATAGGCAAGGGATATGCATAATTCACAGAGAAAGAACTACAACTGGAATTAAACATGTGAAAAGAAAGCTCACTTATAATGAGGAATATGCAAATCGAAGCTAGGTAGTTTTTCTCACTTATGAAATTGACAAAAAGCTAAAAAGTTGTTAACGCTGTATTGATGAAACCATGGAGAAACAGACAGCGTTAGACATTCTTGGAAAGAACACAGGATGGCACCTGTCCTATGGAGGGAAACGAGGCCATAACCATCACAATTACAGATGCTTTTCCTCTTTTATCCAGATATGCTGCTTTAGAGAACATAGCCTACTGATTCACTGCACAACTCAAATCACACCATCATGAGGTTAATCCCTGTGAAATTGCTTATAATAACAAACTGTTGGAAACAAGCCAGGAAAATGGATGGTATAGGCTCTGTTACATCCACAAATTGGGGTAAAGATACTTCTACATTTATCATGGGTTTACATTCTGATAAATTTATTGTAAATTGAAAATATAATGTTAAAAATGCATTTAATGTACCTAACCTACCAGGCATCCTTTGCAGCCCAGTACACTGTAGAGTATCAGATGACTGATTGGGAGCTGTGGTTTGCTGCCAAAGCCTAGCATCTGGAGAGAACATTCAAGCAAGTATCACTACCTCAGGAAAGAGAATTCAAAATGTGAAGTCTATGTTTTATTGGATGTGTTTGGCTTTTGCACCATCATAAAGTTTAAAAGTCTAAGTTGAACCATTGCAAGGTGTGGACTATTCCCTCTGCAGCAGTGAAGAAGAGGCCAGGTATCTGTACATACATAACGAGAGAGATACAAGAATGCATTGTTAGGTTAGCCAGGAGTGGTAGCTCCCGACCCTAGAGACTAATCCCAGTGGTTAGGGAGGTTGAGGCAGGAGTGTCACAAGTTTAAAGCCAGCCTCAGCAACTTAGCAATGCACCAAGTAACTTAGTAAGACCCTGTTTCAAAATTAAAAATTAAAAAAAAAAAAAGAGCTGGGGATGTGTCTCAGTTGTTAAGAGCTCCTGGGGGGCTGGAGCATTCAGTTGGTGGTTACTGCACTTGCCTGGCATGTGTGAGAACATGGATTCCTATCCCAGCACCATGTATACAACAAAGTGTCGAGCAATGAAAGCCACATGAAAAACTAAATAAAAGTGATTTTCTCTTTCTCTCTCTCTCTCCCTGTCCTTCTCTATTAAAAAAAGAAGAAGAAGAAGAATTCCTGGGTTCAATCCCTGATACCAAAATAGGGCAAAGCAAAAATCAAGGTTGGTTAAGTAGCATGCTGCCTTTGGTATGTGAAAATGAAGAGAGATGAGAATGTATCATATTAACTCTATTAACATATACATGAAACCATTCTGGGTCTAATAACAATTGTTTCCTAGGGAATGGAGAAAGACTAGGAAGCTAGGAAAGACAGATGTAGAACCATGAAGAATAGCACCTATTAAGACACAAAGTTATCTTGAAAAAAAAAACAAAAAAAATCATAGGGTTTAAAAATTTTGGAGATGCACATTAACATGGCTGTAGTGAAGGTGAAAATCTACTAAAATGTGCTAATGTTTTGAGTATTTTGTGTAATGAATTAAAACAATTATTAAATGATTGGGTGTCAAATTAAAGTATTTTAATTCATTGTAGTTTTATTCTATATGGTTCTACCTTAGGCACAAGTTTATATAGGGAATTCTCTTTTTTTTTAAGTCTTTTTAAAAAATTTTTAAGAGTGGGAGAATCAATTTTTTTTCTTTTAGAGAGAGAGGGACACAGAGAGAGAGAAAGAATCAATTTTTATATAGTTTTTCATGCAGCTTCCATTGCTCCGAGACTTTGTTGTGTACGTGGTGCTGGGGTTTGAACTCGAGTACTTGCGCATGCAGGGCCAGTGCTGTAACCACCGAGCCACCGCTCCAGCCCTATATAGGGAATTCTTAATCTATTGATTATTTCATTTCAACCATTGGAGGATGATGATTTGTCCTTCTTCCAAAGTTCAAGAAGAGCTTGAGAACTGCTGAACATTGTGGAAATATCTGGAAGAGGCAATCACACTCTATATGGTTTTAAACAAGACTTCACAATTTGGCAAATGAGCTTGGCCTTATGGAATAATTGGCATCCTAGAGGCAAAAAACTAGGAAAGGATCTGCTAGGATGAACAAGAAAGTGTATGAATATGGAAGTGGTTGCATGTTTGCTGTCTGGGAAAACCTAGAATAGCAGAGACATGGGTGTAGGAAATCATCGGAACAGAAAATTAGTATGGAAGCAAGTTGTGAATAGATCCTGAAAGCCCTTACAGAGATGCTAAAGAATTTGGAGAGGCCTCTGAGACCAACACAAAACTTTGTCGTTGAACTTGATGGGGGAGGCGCATGATGATTAGCTTCAGATCTTTGGCGCTGTAAGAGTGAAATGCTTGCTCAGCTCAGAGGTGGAGGCCAGGGCTGGAGTCTGTTAAAGACCCAAATTCTGAATAAGAACAGCAGAAATGGAGATGAGAAGGAGGAATAAAATATGAAATAAAATAATGATTCTTCCTTTAAATATTATCTCAGCACAAAACTTTCACTTTTTAAGAAACATTTCTGATTTCATGAATTTTGAGTTCTGTGATTGAAAAAAGTGGCTATTTCACACTTATTTGCTTGGCACATTGATGCCTAATAAATGTTTACTTTAAAGCTTGATTGACTTTTTAATCATAGTATTTGCTTTATTTGCATTTATATAAGTTGCTGGTATCTTTAGGGCTCAAGCATTGTAATGAATGTAACATTTAGCCCTAGGCCAGAGGTCAGCAATCTTCTAATGATTTAGAATGTATTGTCACATCCTCATATGCTATTCCTATAAAATTTTTGGTGAAATCTCTGTTCAAATATTTTATCTACATTCAAAATTTCAGTTGTTGAGTTTTCAGAGTTCTTTGTATATTTTACATGTAAGTTCTTTATCAGATATATGTTTTATAAATACATCTTCTAAATCTTTGGCTTTTCTTTTCATTTTTCTTAGCAATATCATAAACTATTGTGGTTTAAAATGTTAATAAAACTAACTAGTATTATGATTATTCCTTATGCCATATAGTTTTAAAAAGGAAAAGTCAACTAATGAGAATAATAAAGCCTTTTATTTATGGACATTTAAAAATGATATCTATGAATATTATAGGAAATAGCAAATTTTTTATCAAGTTTTATCTTCAGTCTGAACCTTAATCATTGCATAAGTATGGACTCACAGATATTCTCTATCATATATTTAATTTTGAAGAACTTTAAATCTTTGAGAAGTGACAAAGGAAACCGACACTTCTATGAAATAGGACATCAATCTGCCTGCCTTGGCTTTCGAAGCACTGTAAAAGAGAACGTTTTCAAATAGTGAGCTGTCTCTTTTATTTATTGATGTTCAGCTAGAAATAAGACTATAGTAAAATGCTTTCTCCAAATCTTTCTTGCTGTATGAAAACAGGGTTACAGATCAATTGATTTACCATCACAATTGATTAGGTACCTTCCCTGCTATCTCTATTGTGACATGAGACATGCAGTCATATAGATCTTTCATTAGGAAAGTCATTGAAAAGCTAAGGTTCATTGCGTGCTTAAATGGCTTGTAGCCTACTCATTAAGCCATTAACCAACCATTAATATTGCTTAACCCCAAACCTTACAGATAAAATAAGTTACTTCCATTTTATCTTCCAAGTGAGCTTTTGCAAAGTAAAAGAATATAAGACTTTGTCACAATCTGACTTAAATATTCAGAGACATGCCAAGAATTTCAGGTATTCTAAGCTATTTAGCCTTAGATTTATATGTGCATTATTTTAGAAACATACCCCAAAGCAGAAAGAGGGGATGACTAATTCAGACTAACACAATTTGTTATAGATGCATCATTAAAATTACTTTTTTGTCCCCTATGTAATCTGTTTTTAATATTTTTACGTTATTACTACTATCAATAACATTCATTGCAATAAGAAATTTTCTTTGTGATGTGTTCTGCCAATAGAAGTACAAAGAAATGAGAACTCTCCAAAGGGAAGTTAAACATTTTTAGATTATTTGATGACGTTAAACTCAAAGCTTTGAGTTGGAGTGAGTGAATGATTATATATAACATCTAACAAGCCTCTTGAAACAAAACCAACAAATTTGAATCATTCTCACTTAGTATCAATAATATAAACAACACTTTATACACTTCATATAGAGTATAACATAATCAAAGAGACCTACCCAAATAGTTATGTTTTCCACCTTGCTAATAATATCTCATCGGATCAACTACAGTGAACCTGAAATTTTTTGTATGTAACTTTTCATAAAATATATTTTAGGCAGCTCTTCATTTCCATAGGAAAGTCAATCGCAGTGCAAAATCAACCCCTTCTTTTAAATTTAGAAGACAAAAATGATCACTTGAGCATGAACCCTATAAATTTAATAGTGTACATGCATAAAGAATGTGAAGAAAATAGAATGTAATTAGGGAAAGCTATGAACAGAGCCTACAGTTCATATAAGAGTATCACAAAACCACAGGGGACACCACATAGTAGGTAAATGTAAATGATCTTTCCAATGAAAAGGAAATAAATTTATCTATATAAATATAGATTTATCTATATAAATATATCTAGCAACTATATGAAATATTGCCACCCAGTGTCAGTTTGGTCAAATCAAGGCCCAATGTCATTTAATTTTTCAGTTTCTCACTACTTAAACCTTTAGCATTTCTTGGGTCATAACAATTAAGTACCAGGTCATGAGACATCTCACTGATGAATGGAGGTTAGTTACATATAATATCATTACTTCCAGAAAAATTCATGCATGCAGTTTACAAAATAACTTATAAACTCATAATCAACCTAAAGGGCTAGCCCTGTAAGACCTAAAACATCTGATTATGGTTTGCATTTATTAAAATCATTTATAACAGTGCAGCCTTTCTCCATGGGCAGCCAAAGAAGCCTGAGCTGGTCTCTTTTAAGCAGGTGAAAGTGATAAGCAGGGAGTCAGTGCCTTGGGCCATACCTTTCTGAGGCATTTTAATTATTTTCAGTACTCAGTGAGGACATGACACGTATCTAAAGAATCATGCAAATATCCGTTTGCTGAAAATATGTCCTGTACCCAGAGGCATTGAAGAGGGGGAAATGAACTTTGGAAGAGTTAAGAGTCAGTGCACTGTAGCATGAAAGGACTGGATGCAAGGACATGAAACTTCTAAGTGTAGTTAGACTGCCTCTTATCCATCCCCACATCCACCAAAATCTCCTGCGCCTTCCAGAAGGGTACATCCTTGGGATTCTGTTTGTGGAACAGGATGAAGGAAGGCAAGAGAAGTGACAAAGGTCTTTTTCTTTCTTCAATAAAGCTGACAGGGCTGGATCCCCAGAAAGCCAGAACAGGCATTGAAGGCAAGATTGCTTTTTTCTTAAGACTGATTTGAAAGAATTATGACTCACAATAGATACAGGGAGTTCTTACCGAGGCCAGTGCTAGAGAAAAAGCAGCCCATTGGAGGGTTGTGATAGTGTTGACTCCCAGATGCCTTCAGAGCCTTCACCGTGCTCAGAAAATGTGATAAACTGCTAAGTAGTGCTCCAAGTTTCTCCTAAGCCATCCTGGCCCAGGAGCAGAGACTCCATGCTGGAAGCTCACAGCAACCTGGGAGAGCGGGAGGGTTTTGGACTACGGTGAGTGTCCAGAGCACAGAATCTCTTTATAGTGGCTTTTCCCTAGAGGGTAAGGCATTGGGTTATACTGGGACTTGAGGCCAGTGTTGCAAATGGGGGCCACAGGCAGTGAGGGACCAGACCTGTCCTCTTCCCCCACAGAATCAGTCTCATTATATTTTATATTCAGTTAAGGGGCTCTGGGCTGTGCAGGTTTGGGGGGGCAACTTTGGTCATCTGGCAGTTCTAAGGTGTGTCTAGTTAAGGAGTGCCTTTAGAAAACTGATTTGACCTTGCAACCAAGAGACATGAATAAATATTTTCAGTATTTGGTATGGCTGTGAGGGGCATCCTTGATCAAAGTAACTTTATAGCTCCCAAAGCTGTCTCTGGATGTTAACGGGGTATTGATGCAGAGCTGAGTGGCTTTCTTCAGTTACTGTGCATAAGAACGTCTTGTCCATCATCTTGGGGGTAGGCCTGTCATTCTGGGATGAGTGATGGGCACAGAAATTTTATTACGGAACTTCCCATAGCCAAATAGATTGGCACAATAGAATATATAGCTATATATATACACAGTAATCTAAAATCAAAATAAGAAAAGTTATCTATCCACATACCTACCATCTACTTATTGTCTATTATCTAGGTATCTGTCAGCTATCAATCATCTATTATTGATGTACCATCACTATGTCTAGATATGCATTTATAATCCATATATCCATCAATCCTCTCCCACATTTTTCTGCCTCTCTGAGATACTCCTAGGGATATCTCTTTTTTTTTTTTTAAGAGAGAAGGACAGTGAGAGAGAGAGAGAGAGAGAGAAAGAATCAATTTTATTTAGTTTTTCATGTGGCTTCTGTTGCTGGGACACTTTGTGGTGTATGTGGTGCTGGGATTTGAACCCGTGTACTCACGAATGCCAGGCAAGCGACATAACTGCTTCAGCCCTCTTAGCGGTATCTTAAAGCAGTAATCTAAATAGTTCTCAAAATACAAATAATCCATAAAATAATAGTAGAACTACTTCCTTCTTTTTACTTATGTAATGAATGAATGAATTTTAAATTGAGTTTTCAAGGGAAGTTTAATAAAGAAGAGGTTTTTTCCTATTCAGAAAATTATTGTCACCTATTAAAAAAAATTTAACATAATATTTTCTAAACAGTGTCTGCAATTAGGAAGACTACATATTTTACTATGTGCTGTAATGTTTTCAGTTTTCTGAGAAGAATATTTTCATGAGAATGAAGTTATTATAAAATCATGTGGTATAAAACAATCTCTTCATGCTAAAATTATATTAATAATTAATTGGGAGAAAAGTATTTCATCATGATAAATGAGAGACTGTATGGAAGGAAAGATGCTATTTGGTGAGAGAAATAATATAGTAACATGCTGTTAAATACAGGATGCTTTATTAAATCTTATAGTTCAAGTACAAAGACACCAAAACATTTTAAAATTTTAATTCATTATATGGCCTAAAATCCTGGTACTAGAGATATAATTATAATTTTGCCAATATAAGTATTAAAATGAAGGGGAGGCGAGGAAAATGATTAGTGGATTATAAAACCAATTTTTGTAAGGGTAAAGTTGGTTGCCAGTAAAGTAAAGCAATGTGAAATGACAGGAAAGTAAAGGACATGTTGTTGGCTTACTGTGACGAGGAGATGATTTTAATCAAAATTAGGTCCATGGTCAACCTGGACACTATTTGAATAGCAAGGTAACATGGATCCTAACTTGAGTAATTGGACTAAATTAAGGTATGATGGCTAAATTAGCAGTAGTTATTAACCTTCAGAACAGAGATGACTGTGAAGGCATAAAATACTGAAAATAGTCCAGAAAGATCCAATTTCATAGTTACACAAATGCAGATATTTCATTTGAATGGTCTTCTAATGAAGGTAACTCTTTAAGAACCACAACTTACATTAATTGCTGCTTTACAAATTAACTATAGAATAGCTGCAAAAGAACACTTAAAATATGTAGAATATAGAAATTTTATAATAATGGTATAACATAAACCCGTACAGCAGACTCTGTTTAAAGACAATAGCACTATCTTTACCTATCATAAAGATACTTTGGTTCCTTCTTCATCTCATTCCATTTCTTCCTTCCTTGAAATTCAGCACTGCTCTAAACCTGTGTTTGTCTGCATAGTTTCTTTCTTTTCTTTTTTTTAAGAAAGGGATGGAGAGAGAATCAATTTTTTTTAATTTTCTCATCTGACCATTGCCCCTTTGACATTCAGTTGTATACGTGGTGTTGGAGTTCAAAACCTAGGTCCTTGTTCACGCCAGGCAAGCGTTTTAAACACTGAGCCACTGCTCCAGGTTTTTTTCTCTTTTCATATTTATTTGTATATATAAAGCGTGTTTTTTTTTTTGAGAGAGAGACAGAAAGAATCAATTTTTATTGAGTTTTTCATGTGGCTTCCTTTGCTTTGACACTTAGTTGTATATGTATTGCTGGAGTTTGAACCCACACACTCGAGTATGCTGGTCTAGCGCCATAACCACCGAGCCACCACTCCAATCCTGTATATTTCGTTTTTAATACTGATCACTTATAAAATGGAATTATGCCTTTGGTTGAATTTTTCTACATGTTTGTCTTCTTGAGATTCATTCAATAACATTAATTTTCACTACTAAACAATGTTTGATCGTAAGGCTATATTGGCATTTAGCCATTTAAAGTTGGTGGACATTTAATTTCTATTATAGCATATAATATAAAATATAATATGATATAATATAATATAAGTTAATCAATATATGACATTCTTAACCATGTCTGCTGTACCCATATATGCAAGGACGAGTAACAAATTATGTAGGTACACAACCAGCCTTACAAGGTTACACCAAATTACTTTGTAAAAGTAGTCACAATGAGTTGCAGAACATGACGGAGATGCTTCCTCCAGTTAATAAGGACATAAGAAAATTGCACTTAGCAGTCTCCTTTTTAGTTGCAGGAAACCATGTGCCTAAATGCTTTTCAAGGGGATTTAAGCAGCAGAAGTTGTGTCTCCCAAGCACGGCCTAGAAAATCCTACTACATGTCATTTCCCTGACCTCTTTCCATGTTTTTGCTGGCTGACAAGAGACCATTCCAGGATTGTCTTAGATGCCATGTATTAAAGATGACAGACATACAAGATAAAAAGAAACTGGGTCCCTGCCAATACACATTTGGGATATCTATTTTTGTTTTATATAAACAAGAAAATATTTCTAGTTTCTGGACAGTTGTATAATTGTTATTTTTTTTAATGTAATTTCTCTACTCAAATAGCTATACACCCCATAGCAAGGGAGGGTTTCTGTAACTCCTCAACTGTAAAGCTACATAACTCTCACCAATGTGGGGAGTGTGAAATGTCACATTGTTGAGTTTAGAGTTTGCATTTTCCTTACCCCTAGTAGGTCATCTTTTCATATACTAGCAGCACATTTGGATTCCCTATTTGTAAACTTTTTAATACTTTTTCCATTCTTATGTGGAGTTATTTGCCATTTTCTTATGGATTTGTGGGAGTTTTATGCATTCTAATAGGATGCTTCTTACATATGTGCTATAAATATCTTTACTCTGTCTGCAGCTTCTTTTTCCACTCTGTGGTGACATGGATAAAAAAAGAATTCTAACTTTTTAATAGTGTTTACCCAATTTTTCCTTTTTTTCTGCATGTTTTGTCTTAAGAATTAGTTCCCTACCTAACAGTCATAAAGATATTAATGTATATTGTATCCTAGTTGTTTTATAATTCTGGTAAAACCATTTATTAGTTCCAATTAGAGCTCATGTTTATTTTTAAAATTTCTGTATGGTGGACACCCAATGTTGCAGCTCAGTTTTGGAAATTTTTTTTCTCACTGGTCTTTAAAACTTCTTCTGTCACATGTGAGCTGGTTAGAAGTTATGATATATGGAAAAGGAAGTTTTTTCACTTATTCTATTTTGTTATGGTCTTGTAGAGTCTTGGTACATTTCTCTTCCAAATACACTTTAGAATAGACTTAGCAAGTTTCATATAAATACACCTGTTGGAACTGTTATTACAATTGCATCATAATAACAATGGCAAGAACCAAGATACTCCCTAGGACCCCCACCCATAGCAGCCCAGCCATATTGTATACCCACAGGTCCAGATAAATTCAGCCTGTACCTGCTACCAAGGATCTTAGCTTCCATTGCAGTGCATAGGCGGGCCCGTTCAGGTAGATGCTGTGTTTCTGGGACCCTAGAAACTAATGACACTCCCCCCATTGCTGCACTTCAATAATACAGTGGGCTGCCCCACCCCACCAACAGGTTCCAGATCAGCACCCTTGAGCCTAGATTCAAAAGGTGCAGCAAAATGGAGCTCCAGGCAGAAGAAGCTTTCTGGAAGAAGGTAGTCCACAAAGGGGTGGTGTCTGACCTGACCCTTTGACTTGAAAAAAAGAGCAACCTGGAGACCTGTGTTGCTTCCCTGCAGGGAATCTCAATTCAGAGATCCAGAAGAAGTTCTTCAAAAAGAAGAATCAAACTAGAAAAGGTTCACATCAAACCCACAACTTCCCTTACAAGGAGCCAATGGATAGGGAGCAGGATGAACACCTAGAAAAAATTACCAACAATCTGAATACTAAAAGGAACAATGAACTAAAAGAAGTTATAATGAAGGGACTAAATGAGAAAACTCAAGAGATGAAAACTTATATTATCAAAGAAAAAGACATATTGAAAAATGAAGTAAAGGAGCTGAAATCTTAAGTCAACCACATTAGGGGAACAATGGAAGAATTTAACAAATAATAGACTAACTTCGATAGGAAATAAAACCTCAGCAGCTCTTGAAGAAAGAACATCTGACAACGATGATAGGCTGAGTAAGTGTTAGTGCACCCGATGACAGAGAAGGAAAAAAAAAAAACACAGAGCACAAGCAGAACTTTCAGAATGTCTGAGATGAAATCAGAAGAAACAATCTAATAGTAATTGGGATACAAGAAGAAATTGAAACTCAAACAAATGAAATAAAGAAAATTCTTAATGAAATAAAGAAAAAATTTTTCACATTAAAATAGAATCAGATATGTTCATCCAGGAAGCATATAGGGCACCCAATAGGCCTAATCAAAAGAGAAATTCAGCAAGACACATCAGATTCAAATGTATAACAGGAAAATTATTAATAGCTGCAAGAGAGAACCACCAAAACACATTCAGAGGCAAACAAATAAGAATCAACTCTGACTATACAGCTCAGACTCTAGAAGCAAGAAGATCCTGGCTGGAGATCTTTCAATGCCTGAATGATGACAACGTGCAGCCCAGCATACTATACCCAGCAAAACTGAGCTTCAAATTTGAATGGGAAATAAGAATATTTCACAATAAGATCAAACCTGCAGCTTTCATGAACAGAAAACCAATATTACAAAAAATCCTCAAAGATAAACTCTAGATAGAAAAATAAGAAGCACTCCTCAAAACTTACAGAGGAAATTCAATAAACATACATGTTATCAAAAAACAATCAAGAAAGCACAAAACTAACAAATAAAACATGATGACTATGAACTACAACTACATAACTATGGTAACACTGAATGTGAATGGTCTCAATGCACCAATCAAAACACACAGATTAGTAAATTGGATCAAGCAACAAAATCCAACAATATGCTGCTTACAGGAGACCACCTTATAGTCGATGACAACCATAGATTGAGGGTTAATGGATGCAAAAAATCTACAAGGTGTATGGCCCAAGAAAGCAATCTGGAGTGGCAATACTTATATCAAATGAAGTATATTTCAAACATAAATTAATCAGAAGATATAAAGAAAGCACTATATCCTAGTAAAGGCAACAATACAACAGTAAGATATAATTATAGTAAATACATACTCTCCAAACACCCAACACTTCCAACTATACAGAAAAAATGCTTGAAGACGTAAAACCACTACTGGACCTTAACACAATAATAGTAGGAGAATTTAATGCATCACCAATCAACAGATTATCAAAGCAAAGAAACAATAAAGAAATCTCTAGTCCAAACAACTCCATAAATCAAATGGATTTAATATACCTCCATAAAATATGCCATCCCAAATTGGCTGAGTATACCTTTTTCTCAGCAGTGCATGGATCCTTCTCCAAAATAGATCATATTCTGGTTCACAAAGGAAATCTCAGCAAATATAAAAAAGTATATATTATTCCATGTATCCCATCAAAACATGATGCCATGAATCTGGCAATTAACACCAAAAGTCATAACAGAAAATATACATATACTTTGAGGTTGAATAATACCTATTAAATGAAGAATGGATCCAAGAAGAAATGAGAACTGAAATCAAGAAATTCTTGGAAGAGAATGAGAATGAAAATGAAGGCAAAACATGTCAAAACCTTTGAGACAGCATGAAAGCTTTCTTTTCATTTATTTATTTATTAATTTTTTTAAAGAGAGAAGGATAGTGAGAGAAAGAGACAGAGAGAATCAATTTTTATTGAGTTTTTCACATGGCTTTCATTGCTCTGATGTTTAGTTGTGTACATGGGTGCTGGGGTTTGAACCCAAGTACTTGCGCATGCCTGGCAAGCACTGTAACCACTGAGCCACTGCTCCAGCTCCTGAAAGCATTTTTTTTATCTTTCTCTCTCACTGTCGCTCTCTTTTTTTCTTATTAATATTTTTATTAGATTTATATGGAGATACAATTGAGGGGGAAACATTATTCAACCATCAATAACCAATGTATATATATTTAGTTATCCAGGGCTAATGCCCAATCATGGATGCCCAGCTTGGGTTTCCCCTGTTGCTGTTTCCCCCGGAAGAAGTCCTGCGTTAAATGGGTATCTCGTGGAGGAATGACATCTGCTTCTGAGATGGTTCCCCCATATTCCCACTCTCCAGTCTCCTAGGAATTCTTCCTACACCCTCTCTCCTCCCCATCCCCTCCCTATGCCTCCAAGTAACCTAGGGAGCCATCATCCTATTGCATTGAGAACCTGAAAGCATTCTTAAGGGGAAAGTTTATAACACTGAGTGCCTACATTAAAAATCTAGAGAGATCCTAAATAAATGAGCTTATGCTTCACCTTAAATCCCTATAAAAGGAAGAACAATCTAATCCCAAAGCCAGCAGAAGATTGCAAATAACTAAGACCAGAGATAAAATCAATGATATTGAAAACAAAAAATAAAATAAAGAAAATAATAGAAAGAATTGGCAAAACAAAGAGTTGGTTCTTTGAAAAATAAATAAAATTGACAGACCCCTAGATAATCTCACTAAAAGAAGGAGAGAATTGAAGCAAATCAACAAAATCACCAATAAAAAGGGAGTGATCACCACTGACCCCATGAAAATGAAACAGATTAGCAGAACATATTTTATAAAACTATACTTCTCTAAATTCGATAATCTGGAACACATGGACAAATTTCCAGACACACACACTATCCCCAAATTGATGCAGGATGATATTGAAACCCTAAACCATCCAATAGGCACTGAAATCCATATAGCAATTAAAAGCCTTCAAGAAAAGAAAAGTTCAGAACCTGGTGAATTCTGCACTGAGTTTTACCATGCCTATGAGGAAGAGCTATCACTTCTCCTTGTTAAGGTTTTCCAAGAAATTGAAAAGGAGGGAACACTCCCAAACACTGTTTATGAGGCAACCATAATTCTGATACCAAAATCCCCAAAAAGATGCATAAAAAAAGAAAACTATAGACCAATATCTCCAATGAACATCTATGTAAAAATCCTCAATAAAGTTCTAGAAAACACATTAAAAAAACACATCAAGAAATTAATACATCAAAAACAAGTAGGCTTCATTCCAAGGATGAAAGGCTGGTTCAACATATGCAAAACAACTACATGATTCATTACTTAAAGAGAATTAAGGACAAAAACCATATGATCAAATCAATTGTTGAAGAAAAGGTCTTTGATAAAATCCAGCGCCCATTTATGCTCAAAACTCTAGAGAAAAAGGAATCAAAGGATTTTAACTTTGTAAAGGTCATATATACCAAACCTTCAGCTAGTATAATACTAAATGGAGAAAAGCTGAATGCATTTCCACTAAACTTGGGAACAGGACAAAACTGCCTGCTCTCACCACTTTTAGTATAGTCCTAGCTGGAGCAATCAGGCAAGAGAAGGAAATCAAAGGAATAAGAATAGGAAGAGAGGAAGTCAAACTATCTCTTTTTGCTGATGACATTATCCTAACTATGGAAAATTAAAAAAAAAAAACCTCCACTAGAAAATTGCTTGAGCTTATAAACAGATTTAGCAAAGCAGCAGTACTCATAAATCATTAGTTTTCCTATATGCTAACAATAATAGGGCAGAAGAAGAAATCAGGAAATAAATCCCATTCACCATATCCTTAAAAAGAATATAATAGTTGGGAATTAATCTAACAAAAGAAGTAAAAACCTCTGTAATGAAAATTATTGGACATTGAAGAAGACCTGAGAAGATGGAAATATGTTCCATGCTCTTGGTTAGGCAGAATTAATGTAATTAAAATGGTCATTCTGCCAAAAGCCCTACACAGACTCAATGCAATCTGCATCACAATTCCAATGTCATTCTTTACAGATATAGAAGAAGCAATTCTCAAATTCATTTGGAATAAAAAAAACACAGAATAGCCAAAACATTACTAAGCATGAAATATGAAACAGATGATTTCACAACCTCAGATCTAAAAAAAATTATACTATAGAGCTATAGTAATAAGACAAACAGCATGGTACTGAATCAAAATAGGAATGAAGACCAGTAGAATAGAATAGATACTCTGAGACAAACCCATCAATCGTCAAACATCTGATCTTTGACAAAGGGGGTCAAAATATAAATAGAGGAGGCCTGTTCAACAACTGGTGCTGGACAAACTGGACAGCCACTTGCAGAAAATTGAAATTAAATCCTTATCTCTCACCTTGCACAAAAATCAAGTCTAAATGGATCAAGGAATTAGGAATTAAACCAGCTACCACACAACTGCTAGAAGAAAAATTAGGACCAACGCTCCAGCATATGGGAGTTGGCAACGACTTCCTCAACAAGACTCCCAAACAGAAAGATTTAAAGTCAAGAATTAGTGAGTGGGATGCTATTAAATTCAAAAGCTTTGGCTCATCCAAGGAGTTGGTCAAATTGTTAAGAGAGAACCTACAGAAAGGGAGATAATCATGGCCTGTGATTCCTCTGAATTTACAAAGTACTCGAAAAACTTAATAACAAACCACAAAAATCCAATCAATAAATAGGCCAAAGAGCAAAACAAACTTCTCAACAGAGAAAATCAATGAATACATGAAAAAGTGTTCTAAATGACTAGTAATCAGAGAAATGCAAATCAAAACTACATTAAGATTTCACCTCACTCCAGTCAGACTGGCAAAGATGAAGAATACAAACAGTAACAAATGCTGGAGGGGTTGTGTAGTCACTGTTAGTGATGTGCATCTGTTATTTATGTAGTGATTTGTGCACTGAAGAACTAGCAACTAAGTTTTTAC
>PVKS010036161.1:0-19540 GCA_004027875.1 Aplodontia rufa | reverse complement strand
CAAATGGAGCAAAATATGAAGTTCACAAGTATGCACAAGCTACCGATCAAATAGGATTGATACATGATAACAATGATGCCTCAAATCAGTTGAGTGTGTGAGTTTTCTAGTGATACATAAAAGTGTTCCCCACATTGGGTCGCCGTTCTCTCAAGGTCCTTCAGACCAGAACCATGTGACGGTGAGAACATGTGTCCTCTGAGATCACTAGGGTGAATCTGTCCCAGGCTCCTCTCCTAGCTCCAGGGATCCTCCAACAGTCCTTAGTGTCCTTATGGACATCTCTCCTCCTTGCGTCTCCTCACTAGCTCTTTCCTCTAAGTTTGAAAAATACATTTAAAAATTGATTCTTTCTCTCTCTCTCATACTCTCTCTCTCTTTAAAAAAAAAATCAATCTGGAAAAATAAGATCCTCAATAACAAATATAATAATATACTTACAGGACTTCTATGGAGAAATATTTATATTTTTTCAAGAAACAAATATTTAGACAGATATTTATTTAGTATGTCTGCTTTCCATTGTCAGCAATATAAAAATTCTTATTAATTTATGATTTAATAAAATCAAAACAAAAAGTGTCAATGATTTCTCCATAGATTTGACATAAACCAGAGGTATAACAATAGCCATGATAAATTAAAACAAAATTAAGAGAACTTTTTAAACAGATTTTAAATATTTTAAAACCACGATATAAGGCTGTGGAGAAAGTTTCAAATTAGACAAAGTGATCAATTAAAAATATGGAGATCTCAAAAAATCACACTTAGGAATATAGGGATTCTTGTTATCTAACACATGTGACATTGCAATGGAACACATTTGATTATCTAATGTCAAGTTGTAGAAAATGTGGGAGAAATGTAGATCTTGACATAACTCCGTATAGAAAAATTTATATGTAACAATTTAAGTAAAAAATGCCAACAAATGATATTTTAGTGTGGTAATGTACTTTATGTATCTTTAGGGCCTGGTGTAAGCTACCTTTTTTTCTGTTTGGCAAACCACAGCCATTTTAGTGGCTTGAAATAATAATTTTATATGATTTATGATCTTTTGGTTGGAAATTTGTGCTGGTACATATGTTGGTTCACTGAACTCATTAATCTGCCATCAATCACTCATCAACTAGGTGCCTTTGAATTTGGCATTTGTTTGGGGCTGTGGATTTGGCAAATTGGAGTATCTGAGACATTTGTCTCTCAACATCCATTAATTAACCTGAGAACATTTATGTTGTGAAAAATCCCGACTCATAGGAATGACAGTACAAAGCATCTTAATATCTAGGCAGTGCACAACATAGTGTGACTTTGAAAGTAGCAAAGCAAGTTGAAACAGCGCAGATTTAAAAAGCAGGGATATGCAAAAAGCCTTTTAAGAGGGCTTACAAAGTCATTCTCAAGTGTTTGGATACAAGGAGAGAAATAATTGCAAATATTTTTGTCAATAAACCATTAAAATTCAGATTCAAATTTCTGAAATATACACAGAACACATATTTATGAGCCATGAAAAAATAATAAAATAAAATAATTCAAATAAATAACTTTAATAGTAGAATATACCCTCAAATAAACGGGAAAAATTATAAAACCAATATATATACAAAACGATATTGGAATAAAAAGAATATAATGGAATATAATAATTAGTTAGCTGAAGAAATAAAATTAAGCAAAAGACAAATTGCTATTTAATATCAAAGAAAATGTAAATGGCAATCCATCCATAAAACGTTAGTTATACTTATTAGTCAGCAAAATATTGCCATAGTATTTAAATGTTTTATTTTATCCAGATTGGTGAACATTAATAAATTGGACTTTGTTTTGTGTTAGGATATGAACTACACATTGTCAACGTACAAATATATTTGGTGTGAAATGTTCTTCGGCAAAGGAATATTATAAATTCCTTTCACATTAAAACAGCTTATGGTCAAGCAACTTAGTTTGGCCTATGAAATATTAGTGGAGTTTGAAATAGAAGCTGCTGTGATCAGCAGATTCCCAAAGTGATGAGTAGAGTCACAACTATACCATAGTAAACATAAAATGTGACTGAGAATGAACTCTTTATTCTAAGCTATAATATTTGGCCATCATTTGTTATCTGGGTATGAGACTGTTAAATTAATGAGTTACCATACGCAATGTCCTCTGTAGTGTTCCTACCCTTGAGTGGTCATCTCTCAGATTGCTCAGATCTTGGAATAAGCAGGTGTGATACAGTTTCTTGATAAGGTTTGAAATATTGGAACATGACAACCTATGAATGAAGCTGGTTTCTCTGATTCCTTGTGTAGAGAGACCTCCTGGGGAAGGAACTTGGCCATCTCATTCAATGCAGACTTTCAAACAGAGTCAAAATACATGAGTGAAATAATCTATACTACATAATTTTAATTCAATAGTAAATGAAATTTATATGAAAATTTCTCAAAATCAATAAATTAGCCTACTCAGTATTAATAATCTACATTGATAGATTTGACTTTATTTAGGTATCATAAATGAAAAACTACAAAACATGGCCAAGAAAAATTAGAAAATACCAAAATAGAGTGATAAAAGATGTTCAAGGATTGAGAGACTCCATATTATTAAGATGACAATTCTCAGCACATTGACCAATCGATTCAATGTGACCCCACTGAGAATTAAAGATAGGAAGTTGATTTAAAAATTATTATAGAAGGGCTAGAGCAGTGGCTCAGTGGTTGGAGTGCTTTCCTGGTAAGCACAAGGACCCAGACTCAAACCCCAGCACCACTTATACAACTAAGTTTTGGAGAAACGAAAACAGATGAATCTCTCTTTATCTCTCACTCTCTTCCTCTCTCTTATAAAAAATGAATATGTAAAAGAAAAGTATCTAGTATAGCTAAAGCAACCTTAAAAAAGGAATTTGAAGATTGCACACACCTCATTTTGACTTTGGGCACAGCTATGGTAATCAAGCACTGTGCTATTGACTAGAAGACAGATCTACAGATCATGTAAATGGTGAATCCAGATATAGACTTGCTTTTTGTCAATTCATTTATAGCAAAGGTGACCAGGTAAAACACCTAATAAAAAACTGAATATGATTTCTTTTGTTTTATTAAACTTATGAATAGTAAAAAAATTTGAGCTTTTTAACTTCAAGAAAACCAAGTTTTCACATTTGAAAATATGATAAAGCAGCTCTTAATTTAAAACATCAAATCCTATTAGTAGTTATCACTAAGCTCAATGTGTTAAGACTTTTAAAAAGCATCCAGAAACTGCACACATACTAGATTCACAATGTGCATCCATTTCAAAACTGTAGCAATTATTTCCCCAACTTTTGGGAAAGTTGAATAGCTCTGTCCATCTCTGGGATATTTTCCAGACTAATGATTCTGCTCCAATGATGTGTCAGTGTAGAGAAATAAATGTCTAGCCTTATAGATTCAGTGAAAGGCAACTCTGTAGGATCACACCAGGTCCAGAACTCCCTATACCCAGTCATGCTCTTTTATTCTTCCATAGATATTGAGGTCAAGAGATTCTCACAGTGAACTCCCTGCATTCAATTCTCTGACTCTAAGTTTGACTCCAAGGGAAGTTGATCTACAACAAATTCAATTGTATTCAAAGATTAGTTTTAATTTCTTAGTATTCACAGATCGATTACACTTTTAAAGAACTGTGAGTTAAAGGCAAATTTATATCTTTCTTCCACTCAATGTGTAAGCTCCTTGCTCTTAGACAAAATAGCTTAATTTTTCTTAATGTTTGTTCCCAGTTAATCATGTGACTACTTAATATCACAGTTGAGTGTTTCTAGGCATACAGCCAGATTATAAGTCCAGTTATAGATTTTTAGCATTATCCTCCCTCAAGCCAAATACACTTAAATGAGTATTTAATTGAATTAATTAGAAAATTATCACTTAGTTTAAGTAACCTAATTGTTCTCAGCATTGGCAAGAATCCTGAAATTTACAAACTGAATTAAATGTGTGTAACCAGGAGTACAGCAACATAAATCCTGCTCAAAATGTTAAAGTGTAAATGAACTCTTTTTAAAAGAATTATAAAGTTACATGGATAGAATGCAAATGGAGATATATATAAAAGTTAAGCACAAAGCAAAGGTTTACAAAAGAAAAATATGTAATTATCATTTTGATCTGCCATTTTTAGAAAGTATAATTTATTTCTCTAAAATTAATATCTACAAGTAAAAGAGATGGCATGGAACATATATTATGTTTATATATGTGACATAATATACTCTATATGAGCAGATATTTGTAGATAAATGTATAGTGAATAAATTGTTGTCATGAGCAATACTCTGAGAAGTCTTATTAAATAGTTAATTTATTATATGCTCAAATTTTCTTATGTGTTTAGTTATTTTTATAATTTAATACATATTAATTGTGCAAAGTAATGTATTTCATGTAACATGCACATATCATGGTTTATCTTGTCCACACTCCTCTTTACTCTCTTTTTTCCTCCCCTATCTCTCACTCACTCAGATCTGTTCCCCTTCCCTATTAGACCTACCTCCACTTACAGTACATCACTTGCCATGCTTATCTGTCTTTCTGGCTCATTTTGTTAACATGATGTCTTCCAGATCCATTCATTTTCTTGCAAATAACAGAATTTCTTTATTCTTGATGGATGAATAATATTCCATTTTGTATATATACAATATTTTGTTTATCCATTCATTTGTTGATGTGTACCCACGCTGTTTCTATATATTGGCTATTATGAATACTACCAAAAGCCATGAATAGTCATGTGTCTCTTCTGTCTGTTAACTTCATTTCCTTCAGAAATATATTAAGGAGTTGAACAGTTGGAGCATATATTAATTGTATTTTTTTGAGGAACCCCCATACTTTTTTCCGTAGTAGCTATATTATTTTTAATTCCCACAACAGATATAAATGTTCCTTTTTCCTAACATCCTTGCCAATATCTTTAGTTTTTCATTTTTTTTAAATAACCATTCTCATAGGGGCAATATAGAACCTCAATTTTATGTGTGTTTTATTTTGTTTTATTTTTCATATCCTGATGACAAAGGCTACTGTGAATTTTGTCATACTTTTATTTGCTATTTGTACTTATCCTTTGGAGAATGGTCTACACAGATGTTCTTCCTATTATTTGACTGGATTACTTTTTCTTTTGTTGTTATATCTTATGTATTTTAAATAAATAAGACTAAACTTTAAAAATAATATTATCTAATTAATTTATCCTCTAAATGTTTATTTAGTAGGTAACATACATACAGATGAATAGTCATTAAACTGGGAATATAGTAGTAATCAAAATTTCTATTTTCATGAATTTTATATCTAGTAAGGAAGAAATGAATTAACAAATGATAATCTAAACATGGTAGATGAAGAGAAAACGGTGTAAAGTTCTTTGAAAATAGTAAATATAATATGATAGGAAAAAGTTCCTCTAATAAAACTAAGACAGTCAAGACTTCAGGTGAAGATGGGTCTATGCAAGACAAACACCAGAGAGCATTACCGGTGAGCTGTAGGAAGAGCAAAATTACAGTGGTTGAACAGACTGAGAAAGAGATAGAAATCAACAGATCTTGATGAAGAGACAAGCTACATAGGGAACTGAAAGCCACTGCAACACTTTGAGTTTTAATTTGCGAAAGAAAAAAAAGGTATTAGAGGTGTTCCAGGTAGAAAGTGACATCATATAATATCCATATAAGATCCCTCTTATGGCCCATGGAGAAGAGACTTTCATTGATACAAAAGCTGAAACAAGAAACCAGTTAGATGACCATTGCCAGAGTTCACTTTCGCTTGAATAAAGAATATAATAAGGAAGGCAGTAAATAATGGTCAAATTGTACATATATTTCATGTAGCGATCACGGGATTTTGAAAATACGAAGAAAAAAGATTCAGTTAAACACCAATAGGATTTTTGACTTGAAAATTTTTAAGGATTCATGGTATACATCTCTATACACACATTTATAACTTACATGTCTTATTAATGGTTTGTATCCATGACTAAAATGTAGACTCTAGCTAGCAAGGATTTTTGTTTTCTTCTTTGATTAGTTGCTGCAGTCCACATGTTCTATGGCATATACCTGCTAAGTAAATGATGTGTTATATGATAAATGAATGTGCTATATTTGAAATGTTAAAGGATAAATTACAGAAATGAAAATTGGATATTGATGTATCCAAGTATGGATATTAAAAATGTAGCCTGGTGGCTAGAGCGGTGGCTCAGCGTTTGAAGCACTTGCCTGACATGCATGAGGACGTGGGTTTGAATCCAAGCACCACATACACAACTAAATGTTGGAGAAGCAAAGGCCAGATGAAAAAATAAATAAAATTGGTTTTCTCGTTCTCTTTCTCATTCACTCTCTCCCTTCCTCTTAAAAAAAAATGCAGCCTTATATACAATATTGCATTTAAGAAAGTGTTGGGGTCTGACCTTTGCTTTATCAGCTGCCCTGGATCTTGTTGCTGTTTGCATAAGCTCCTTCGGGAGGGGCTGCTAGATTGTGTATTTTTAAGCTTGAAAAACAGGGTGTCCACATGGGCTTCAGACGTTTCATATTGGTATAACCTTCCAATTCTAGTTCCTTCAAGGGGTGCGCGTAGAAGCCTATGGATCAAACGTGTGCCTCCGAAATCCAGGTGTGGCAATGAACGAACTAATGTAGAGAGGCCTCAAGGGGGCGGGGTGAAGGTCTTTAAAAGAAGAGGCTCCAGCCAGCAGTCGGGGGCTCTTGCGCTCCTTCGGAAGAAGAGCTCTTGGACTTTCTGCTGGCTGTGATGTCCCTACTCCTTCAGGAGAGCTCTCCTACTTTGCTGCTGGACGTGGTGTTGCTGCTCCTTTGGGAGATGAGCTCTTGTCAGCAGCCGAACCTGCCTATGCTTTGCTCCTGAACTTCCCAGCCTTCAGAACTGTGAGAAATTGCTGTCTATGTTTGTTCTGAAATGGAATCTTATAGTGTTGCCTTGACTTGAGATCACCCCAATGTTAGTCATTTTGTCGTAGCAGCACAAATGAACATTGCCTTGAAAGAGAGATGTAAAGTATGGATATATAAAAAGAAGTAAAGCTTGGACAAAGAAAGACCATTCCGGGTCTCCGGCCTGTGGTTTTTCTCATCCCCAGCCCGTCCCTCAGGTCAGAACCTGGCTGGACCAGGACAAGAAAGAGATTTGATTGTACATTTAAATTTGGAGACATTGTATTTATTAATGGTTTACAACTTTGGCTACTTACTTGAATAATACTTAAGTTAATGACTCTCAGAGGAGAACATTTTATTCAGAATTGGAAAGAATGTTAGTGTGGATATATGTGTGTGGATGTCTGTGTGTGTTTAAATACTCAGATTTCTCTGATGTGGAGTCAGCATAAACATTATGTTAATCAAAAGCTTATATAATTTGACCTAGAGTGATGGTTCTCAATCTTGGCTGAAAATTAGAGGGAAATGCTTAATTATCTTAACATACAGAACGGGCAAATAAAATAAGAATTACTTCTTTTTAAATTTCTCAAGGTATTCTAATACGCAGTTAGGCTGAGAATCAGTGACATGAATGGTTGTGGATTAAAAAATAGAATCTGTCCAAAGTTTAGCTTAGGTGCTTCACATTTAGCAGACAGGTAAAATTAGATTAGATCCATCAAAGAAGAATGGAAATAGGCAGCTACACTAGGAAGAAGAGAAAAGGTCAGAGCACTCCCCTAGATGCCAAATAGAAAATGGTGTTAGAGGAAGAAGAGCAGATCAAATGTTAACATACTAATGATATTTGAATTGAAAATAATTATCTGTTTAGGTATATGATGGTTGTTGAACTATGCAAAATTAGTTTTGGTAAAGCAGTGGAATGCGCATTGGTGGAATTCAAGAGCATTGTAGAGGAAGAGGATATAATGAGTTGGTGAAATATTTTGTAAATGTTATTATGCAAAAAAAATCAGAGGAAAATGAAATATGGACAAAGGAAGATTTTTTTTAAAATAGGAAATATTTCACTATACTTGTTGAATAAGAGTAATCAAGTAGAGAGGGAAAACTGACAATGGAGTTAAATGAAAAAGATCATATTATCACACTATTTATTGGGCATGAAGAATGCTTTCGAGTTCAGATGTAGAAGGACTATGCTGAGATAAGAGCAAGAAAGGTGCTGTACTATGGCATAAGGACATCAACATGCATGGAGCCAATCTGGGAGGACTGGTAATCTTCTTACTGGGGAAATATGAATGTTGTATTCATATTAATTCCAAATTCTTTAATGAAATGAAAAACAGTATGATCACCTAAGCACAAGGAAGGTGATTGGAGGTGGGCTTTAATGTGAAAAGAGCAGGGACAAAGTCACCTAGAGTATCAGAAAATTGGTTGATAGTGAAGTGCATCAGGACTGTAACTGAATTCTAAATGTAGCCTCAATTTAAATGTTCACGTATGTATGTTTTCAGTCCTCTTTAACCATGTGGGTGCAGGAGTAACCGGACAGCTGTGGTAAGTGTGAAGAAGAGGGAGACAATGAGTTCAGTCTACATGCAGTAGAGTGGATGATGATGAAGTTTGGCCTGAGCTAGATTCACAGGTGTGTAGTAAATGTAGCCACACAGTACTCTGCTTTTGCAAGGGCTCCATGCTGAAGATCTGCTGTAATTACCTTGAAAATTTTTAGAAAATTGATCTTTGAATTGATGAAAATGAAATTTTCTTGGAAAATGAAGCATGCCTACTAGCAGAGCAAATATCCTCCTGGTTTATTCAATGTACCTGGCTACATTATTTGCAAATGTCATACAAAACATTAGGTGGCTTCCTTAACACACTTCTGTTCCTTTAGTGTTTCACTTATATCATGGATCTATTGGAAATCTATAGTTCTGTCCTATGTCAACACGTTTTTGACAGAGTAAGCTTACTCTCTGTTGGAACAAAAACCTGCTTCAAATATGAAAAGAAGATAAATGGATCTATGAAGCATTAATGACCAAAGAATTTAATCATGTACTTTTTTGCTCAGGCTACTTCCTGTATTAGTCAATTATTTGCACTGGAAAAACGATGTAGAAGAAAAAGCAAAGATTAACCCTTAGTTCCTCACTCTTTCAGTTATTACTTACTTATCAATTAGTCAACTGTAATGAGTTTTGGTAGAATGTGCATCAATAGTGAGGTAAAAGTGTTTAGTTTGGGGTAGCATTTTCACTGTTTTGATAAGAAAGAAATTCAAATGTGTATGTGATTCATGAGATATGGTGGTTCTGCTTGACTTAATTGCTCTTGCATGTACATTTAAATCTGTCTAGCACAATGTAATGATGAAAAGTAACTCATGATTATTTCTTTACTTACAGTGACAATGATCCCTGCTACATTTTATTAGTAATGAACTATTTTTAAAGGAAAAATTTTTATTACATTAATATCTGTATTGACACATTACTAGTTAAAAAAGGCCCTCACAGTTTAAAAAAAGGGCCTCACAGTGTCATTCGGCATCACTACCACAAATTAATTATGCAGTTGACTCTGATTATGGCTTTTAATATAAATGAAATGGAAGAAAAAGTGGTGTTAGGGAAGGGTAAGGCATTTTACCTGTACAATGGTAGTAGGGTCAATGGATTGTATGATTCTGCTTGAAATTGCTAATCAGAGATAATAAACTAGAAATACAGAAAATTTTAGTCAGGAAAGCATATTCCTGAATTTTGGGGTCATATTGGTAGAGTTCTTTGTTCAAACAAAGAATATGGCCTTGGGAGTGAGTTGCTCATAATGGTTGACAGAACTGATGTGAGATGATATGACTTACTTTGGTGCAGCATTTTCACCCCATGCCACAGGTGCATGAAATTAAGTATCACTTCTTGTAATGCTCCTCTTTCATTTCATATTTTTTCACACAATACTCCCATTTAATGCATTTCTTCTATACCTATGTTAATTATACTTAGAGAACCTCCCTACTGAGATTATACAGATTTATGGAGTTTTAACAAAGCTGCCATCTTGGTCATTTTCAAAATAACTGCTCTAGTTTCCACCCTCAACCATAGTGTATACTATTTTCATTTTTCTATATCATTAACATTATTCGAAATTTTCCATTTAGCAATCATGTTTTTTCTTTGACAGGTGGGAATATATACTATACTGTTTGCTTACTTAGGAAGATTGAATATCTCTTCATAATAAACATCACAGTCTATTGACTTTTCTTTTAGAAATTTACCTATTTCTCTACATTTATAAAACTTTTATAAAGAAATTATTAGGCTTGAATATAATTCCATTTTTAGTGTAATGATTATTTAATTAGTATTGCTTGGTTTCAGGTGATTTTTCAATATATCTTCTAATGAATAATATTCTGATGATATCCCTCTTTTTTTTTTAAGAGAGGGTTAGTGAGAGAGAGAAAAAGAGAGAATTAATTTTATTTTGTTTTTCACGTGGATTTCATTGATTGGACACTTTATTGTGTACCAGGTGCTGGGGTTCAAACCTGTGACCTCACGCATGCCCTGCAAGTGCCGTAACCACAGAATCATCACTCCTGCTCCTGTGATGAGTATCTTTGTGTGAGTTCACTTTCAATTTCTAATTCTTCCTTTAGGGAATAAATCATATAATTTTGCTTCTCACATTTAAAGATTTTGTACTTGTTTGTGCACATTCTAACTTTTTTGCATTAATACACAGTTACTTGTTCAGTGTGTGCCTCAGGGCATTTGTCAGTTTTAAAATTTATGTACTTAGAAGAAACAAAAGTTTAAATGTTTGAAAGTGGCTGAAGTTTTCAGTAAGATTTCTTCTCCAGCTTCTCTCACTTGTGGATATCCAAGAAGATTGTCCTTATTAAAACTGTCTCAAAGCATTCCAATCAATAAGTGTAAGTATTGAATGTCTATCTGGGATAAATATCTCCTGTTCTGCTCATCCAATATGTAAAACCATATTTTAATTGACATTAAATAACATTTTTCTTCATAGTTTCAGTACTTATCCTTTAAAATGAAAGATTTATGTTTGTTTGTTTTTTTAAGATAGAGGGTTGGTGAGAGAGAGAGAAAAAGAGATTGAATTTTATTTAGATTTTCATGTGGATTTCGTTGCTTGGACACTTCGTTGTGTACATGATGTTGGATTTCTAAGCCTCATCTTTGTGTATGTGCCGTGACCACTGAGCCACTACTCCAGCCCCAATATTTATGCAAGAGCTAAAAGAAAGGCTGAGAAAAGTTGGGTATTAGCAGTCTTCTCCACTGAGGCCCATGGATAGAAGCTGGGATTTTGGAGGGGCTTTCTATTAGGATATCTGTAAATATAGGACATGGTTTGGCAATTGTTAATATGAGTAGCATAAACTTAACCTTCTTTGTAGTCTTAAAAACAAAAAAAAAGAATTCTTTTACAATTTCTTTTGATAATTTTATTATTTTTTCTTATTTCTTTCAATGTAAGGATTTAGAAAATTTAGTTAAATGTTACTGGGTTCATAAAGACAAGTTTGTCAACTACAACTTCAAATATTGGAACAAAAAAGAAATATCTAAACTTTCTAAATTTATTAAATGGTACTGAATAATTTCTGTTGTTATTTATTTTTGTAAAGATATACATATGTAATTTTCATTTGAATTTTTTTTCAACTTTTAAAATCCAGACTTGTGTAGTCATTTCTGTTCTCAGCTATTCAAGTTAGGTAAACTACATATTACTACTTTGAAGGACAATCTGGAAGTTTGAACCTCTTCTTCCCTGACTTTGACCACGAAATGTTCTACATAATATTGTCATCTAACCCATCAAGTTTATGTTAAAGAATTGACCACAAAAAATAATCACTATATTGTTTTGAAATAAAGCAGGACACAAAGATAAAATGAAGCAGTCAATTTTGATTAAAAATCCACATATTTGTTATTTCATCAATATATATTATTTTTAAATATTTTATTGTTGTGATAATATATTAATATATTAATAAAAGTAGCT
Source organism: Aplodontia rufa (assembly GCA_004027875.1). NCBI lineage: Eukaryota > Metazoa > Chordata > Mammalia > Rodentia > Aplodontiidae > Aplodontia > Aplodontia rufa. The sequence continues at coordinate 7,482 of PVKS010036161.1, read as the reverse complement.
TTTTATTGCTATAACCAAAATATTTGACAAGAACAACTTAGAGAATGAAAAGTTTATTTTCCTCATGCAGCCCATGGTCTGTTGACTTCTTTGCTCTGGGTCAAATGTGAGCATGCAAGGGAGAAAAGCTAAGGGCTTATTGGCCAGGAAGCAGACAGAGAGAGATGGGATGTTGTCACAGGGACGATGAACCCTCCCAGGGCATGCTGCCAGTGACCCATCTCTTCCAGACAAGACCCACCTGCCTATAGCTGCCATTCAAACTAGATGGATTGATTAGGTAACAGCACATTCGTGCATTAACATATGAAGTTTGTGGGAGATACCTAATATCCAAACTACAATAATATCTTTACTTATATGTTTGTATATAAAAGTGCTAATTATATTTAAAGCAAAAGTATATTGACTATTCTATACTGTGATAGTAAAATATTGTTTTTCTCCTCTCCAAAAATCATGATTTTCTCAATAAAATTGGCATCAACGAAATTAGTTTCCTTTTTCTCCAGTATCTAAGAAAGTCATTATTTTAATTCATTTAGGTCTGTTTATCTGAGATCAAATTATAGAATATTTTTTCTTTCTATATTGCTGATTGAGAATAAGAACAAATCATAATGCTTCCACTGTTGGAGGAACTGCAGACTGGTATAGCCACTCTGGAAATCAGTGTGGCGAATGCTCAAAAAATTAGGGATGGACTCACCATAATATCCAGCAATCCCTCTTCTGGGTATTTTCCCAGAGGAGTTAGAATCAGCACATTACAGTGACACAGCCAAATATATATTCATATCAGCTCAATTTACAATAGCTAAATTATGAAACCAATCCAGATGTCCCTCACTGGATGAATGGATTCAAATAATGTGATATATATATATTATTACAACCTTTGGGAAAAAAATGGACAGTGATGGAAGAAATCATGTTGAGCAAAGTTAATCAAAATCAGAAAGTCAAGGGTCTAATGTTTTCATTCATTTGTGGAGGCTGGAGGTAAACCCAGGCCTGTATGAAAGGCAGACAATCTCATGTATTAGTACCAACAAAGGCATAACAATACATAATTTTGGACAATCATAGATGTGTAGCAGGGGAAGGGAGGAGGAGGCAGATGGGGGAGGGGACGGGGAGAGGGAGGGATCTAGTGGGTAGTTCTGGTTTAAGAATATATGCATATCATATTGTTACTTTACATGCATTTATGATTATACAATAACCCAATTCCTTAATAAAATATGAAAAAGAAATAAATCAGACAGGGACTGTGACTCAGTGGTATAGTGCTCCTTGGTTCAATCCCTGGGTTCCACCAATAAAAATCTTGATATTTCAAGAACATATAATTCTTTCTCAATGTATTGTAAATTTAAGGTGTTGTAAATTGTAAACTTAAGGTGTTAAGTGTTATAACTTTCTCATCTTAAAACCAGTATAATATTCATTGTCAGTACACTATCTCAGAATAAATTAAATATTTTATAATTACCCTGAAAAATTCATGTTTTCAATTGAGTAGAAAACTTGATATAATCCACATCCATCTGTGTTATTCTAAAATAGTAGTACCAAGTTACAGTCATGCCCTGCATAAGAAAGCTTTGTACAATGATGGGCCATATAACATGTTAGTCCCATATGATTATGATAGAGTGAAAAATTTTGCAATATCTAGTGACACCATTGCTGATGTGATCTCATAAAATAGTGTGTCCTCATGTGTTTGTGATGTTTGTGTAAAAAACCTACTACTCTGCTATTTATATAAAAAACTGGCAAATGCAATTAAATACAGCACAGAACTCTTGACAATAACAACAGATGATTATATACGTGGCTGATATATTTACTGTGCTATAAATTAATCATTTATTTTGGATTTACTTCTACTTAAAAAATACTAGCTGTAATACAGCTTCTAGCAGTTTCTTCAGGAGGAATTCCAGAAGGCCTTGTAGTCACAGATGACAGCTCCATGCAAGTTGTTGCCCTGGAAGCCCTTCCAAAGGAGGTGGAAGACAGTGATATTGAGGGTTGAGGAAAAATCCTGACCCTGGGTCAGCTTCAGCTAATGTGTTTGCTTATGTCTTAGTTGTGGGGCTCTGTGCAAGAGAAAAATCACCATATTGGACTCCATAATACTTCTCTCTCCTCCCCCTTCACATTTCGAGCGCTCTGAGCAAGGCGAGCTACGGGCCTGTGCTGGAGTGCTGCTTTCTCTCTTTCTCTTCGCATCTTCCCGGTCGATGACAGATGACGCCACCAATATAATAGTCCCTCATTGGCTGAAATAAGCTAGTTTACCACTTCACTATTGGTCCCTTAGCAGCCTGCTCTCGCTATATCTATGGATGTGCGGGAAGAATAAACGGAGAAGTTTCAAGCTGCCACCCACGTGTGAGTCTGAATTTTTCCCCCGGCCGCTGTTCATCCTGTTTGACTCCTTCCGAGCGGGGCGGCCCAGCTAACTCGGGCTGTCTCGCCTACTGTCTGCTCTGAAGCTCTCCGGGGAGCATCAGTGGTGCCCCGTGTGAGGACAATCACTCACCCTTTTCGCCAACAGGACCCCGCCCTACAAAAGATATGAGTAAGCCCGCTTTTCCTTTTTTTTAACCTCTCCCTGTTCAGATAAAATACTCAGCACCCACACGTGTTAGAGCCCCCGCCTCCCTTGTTTTTAATTTCTCCCTATTCAGCTGCAAAAAGCCCCACCCTAGCCTTAGGGCTCAAGGCTCCCTCCCTCTTAATTCAAGTAATTAAATCCAACGCCCTGGCCTTAGGGCCCTATTTCTACTTAATCCAATGTTTCAATATCTCTTTTCCCTCTTCCCCCTATTCTCCGCACCAGTAAATGAGGAATCCTCTAGCTCATTTGAACCCTTCTTCGCTCTCCTCCCCCTGTCCTCTGTACCAGCCAAGGAGAAACCCTCTAGCTTACTTCAACACTTTTGGAGCTGTCTCTTTACTATAGGATGCCTTATTTCTCTAGCCCTTTTATGGCACTCCTTGCATTCCCCTTTAAGCTTTCTCTATTGTCTCGCCTCTGCTTTGGGCCAATTAGTTAGCAAGGAAGACCCCACCTTAGATTCCCTATGGGTCCTCCTTAAGAGCAAAGGATTAGAATTATCTGATAGTCAAATTAAAGCCACTTGGGCCACGTTTATTAAGGTGGCCCCCTGGCTACCTAAAAATGACTTATTTAATTGGAATACTTGGGAACAAATTGAACAACTTCTTAAAGAAGATCAAATCCAATCCAGGGGCCCCCCTCTCTTTGGAGCATTCCTGACAATTTCTGCTCTTAAAAGCTGCTTTACCCTACAGCCGGGCTATATACAAAAGGAGCAACTCCCAAACAAAGAGAAAAATGCTCCACATGCTCCGACCCCCCACCTCGATCCTTTTGACTTGGCCTCCTGGCCTGCTAGTGGGGGGGCCCACTTCCGTTCCACCCCCACCACATACCAAGCATACCACATCCACCTCTAGTCCATTTACACCTGTCTCAGCTCCACCCTCCTTTGAATCAGGGCCTCCCTCAGCTCCACCTCGCTCTGCCTCAGCTCCACCCTCCTCTCTTGAATCAGGAGCTCCCTCAGCTCCACCTTGCTCTGCCTCAGCTCCACCTTCCTCTCTTGAATCAGGAGCTCCCTCAGCTCCACCTTGCTCTGCCTCAGCTCCACCCTCCTCTTTTGAGTCAGGACCTCCCTCAGCTCTGCCTTACCCTAAACCTTGCCAATTGTTTCCGGTCAATGCTAACCCTGGGGGCAACCAGCCGGCCACTTGGTATCCATGGGGGCCCAAGGACCTTAAAGAATTAAAAAAGGCTGTTCTCGAGGACGGGCCTAATGCCCCATGGACAGAAACTATCCTGCAGGGACTAGCCCATCACCCATGCATGGCAACGGACTGGCGGACACTGGCCCGTACAGTCCTTCCAAGTTCACTGTTTATAAAGTGGAGTGCCCTATACAGAGAAGAATGTCAACAACAGGCTGAACGTAACCAAAGTGCTAGTCCCACAATTCCTATTACTGTTGGAATGCTTACAGGCACCTCCGATCAATATTAATCAGGCATACAGCAAGTGGCCATTCCACCTCCTTATCAAGATCAAATTCAGGCTTTAGGCCTGGCCGCATGGCGAAAGCTGGAAGAGGGACCTTCCGAGTCTCCGATAGCCGCGATCCACCAAAAACCTGGGAAAAGCCTCCCTGCGTTTATTACTAGAGTTGAAGGAAACATTAAATGCAAATTTCCTCCCGGAGACCTTCATGATCATTTCGTTAGGATGATGGTATGGGAGGGGATGAGTCAGGAGCACAGGATTACTTGTTCTGGTCTTAAGGACCGGCCTATGGAGAGATGGATAATAGCCACAAAAGACATCGGAACCCCTTCTCATCAGGCCCAAACATTACCGTCGGCCCTGCAAGCTTCTCACAGGGAGGATATAACCACTTTAGTGTGTGAGCTACAGCAGACTTACCCCAGAAAAAACACCAACTGTTTCTGGTGTGGGCAGGAAGGTCACTTCAAGAGGAAATGCCCCCAATGGGCAGCAGAAAGATTAAACCCAATCAGGGCCTCCAAGGCGTCAGACCCTAATGCCCACCATCCACTCCCTAACACCCCATGCACACCCTGTCTGCGATGCAAAAAGGGCTATCATTGGGCCAGAGACTGCCAATCTAAAACAAGTACACAGGGTCAACCTTTAAACTCCCTAAGGTGCTTACCCCAGCCCCGCACTCCCTAACACCCCATGCACACCCTGTCTGCGATGCAAAAAGGGCTATCATTGGGCCAGAGACTGCCAATCTAAAACAAGTACACAGGGTCAACCTTTAAACTCCCTAAGGTGCTTACCCCAGCCCCGTTAAAAAATAGGGGCCCCCACAGCCGAGACTTACTGGACTGTCCCCCTCATACAAGACGTCTGACCTAAAATGATCCTCACAATTGGGGGCAAATCTTTTAAATGCTTAATGGATACTGGGGCGGACAAGACAGTTCTAAGAGAGGAGGAAATTCCCCCACAATGGAGGCTAGTTCCCAGACCCCCCCTACTGGGGGTATGAGGACAAACCAACTCTCAGCAAACTGCTGACTGGGTCTCCTGGGTGGATCCGGACGGTAACGCAGGTGAAGTGCGCCCCCTGTGGCGTCAGGGTTCACAGCTAACCTCCTGGGCCAAGACATATTAGGAGAAACTCAGGCCTACATTACCACTAACCATAAGGCCTTTCATGGGGGTTCATTAGATGAAAGGGAATACCAACAACAATTCGAGAAGGCCAATATCACCAAAACTACCAGGGCGACCACAACTTTAGAACCATAACAGAGGATTTACCCCAACTTAACCTCCAGCCGCACCCCCAATCCTAAGGGCCTCTGCTCCCCCTGGGACACCCAAAATCAATTGGCTCCCAGGGCCCCCCATTTGGGTGGAGCAGTGGCCTTTACCCTCTACAAAGCTAACACAACTACATAACCTTGTAAAACAGCAAATAAAATTAGGACACCTCCAACAATCCATTAGTCCCTGGAACTCACCTGTATTCGTAGTTAAAAAGCCCAACGGAAAATGGAGGTTCCTACAGGATTTGAGACTAATTAACCAAAGGATGGTACCCTTTGGGACCCCTCAACGAGGCCTCCCATGGATCCCAGCCATTCCTAATGATCATCACCTGATTATCATTGATATTAAGGACTGCTTTTTTTCTATCCCCCTCTACCCTGAGGATAGAGAAAGGATTGCTTTCTCCCTTCCCTCACTTAACTTTAAAGGGCCTGACCAAAGGTTTGAATGGACAGTCCTTCCTCAGGGAATGGCTAACAGTCCCTCTATCTGTCAACACTTTTTGTCTAATATACTTGCCCCTTTAGACACTTGCCCCAACTTACTTGTATATACTTAAATGGATGATATCATCCTGGGGTCCCCCTGCCCGGAGACCCTTCAACAAGCTTTTAATAACTGTCTACACCTCCTTGCCCAAAATAATTTCCAAGTGGCTCCCGAAAAAATCCAAAATATTCCCCCCTTTAAAATTCTTGGGTCAATTCTCACCATAGATTCTGTTTCTCCTCTAAAACCTCAATTACATATTAGGGACACTCCAACAACTACTAGGGGAGATTAATTGGATGAGGCCCTGGCTCACCATCTCTACAGCTGAACTTACACCCCTCTTTGACCTTTTAAAAGACCTTAACCTGCAATCCTCTGTCCAGCTATCCCCCACTCACCAGGAGGTGCTTTCCAAGGTCCAACAAGCCATTAATTCCACCTCCCTAAAGAGATTTGACCCTAACCTACTTCTATTTTTGTATATCTTCCCAAGTAAAACCCTCCTCATGGCTCTTCTAGCTCAGGAAGGAAAGCCTATTCATTGGGTGCACCTCTCAGTGGGGGGAACCCCCCACATTTACTCCTTAAATGACCAACTGGCTGATTGTGTCATTAAGGGCAGGGAGCTTTCAACTCATCTTTTTGGGACTGACCCACATACGCTGGTCATCCCCTTCAGGCTTAATGACTTTTATGGCTCCAAAGAAACCACACCAGGGTAGCACTGGCCATAGAAGGATTTATTGGAAAAGTTGATTGTCATTATGGCCCCTATAAGTGGATGAGTTCATTTGGGAGGTTAGATTGGCACCCCCCTCGTCTATTCCTGTCTCGTCCTGACCCTCAGTCCCCCACCGTCTTTACTGACGGAGGCCGACGAGGTGCATCAATGGTGCTTTTTTCTTCAAAACCTCGCCCAAATCAACCAGATCAATCTCTTACCCGCGAGGTTCAAGGTTCAGCCCAATTCAAGGAGCTTTATACAGTTGTCCTTGCCCTCAATAAGATTCACACAACTTTTAACTTGTTTTCTGATAGTCTATATGTTGTCAACCTCCTTCCTAACCTTGTTCATGCCCACATTAAAATGAATGACAACCCCATCACCCCTCTTATGATCCAAACTCGATATCTTCTAAACAAAAGAATTAATCCCATATATATTCAACACTTGCGGGGACATCAGAGCTTGCCCGGACTCCTGACCTATGGTATTGCTCTTGTTGATTCCCTTGCTTCCAATCCTTCTGAGTGTTACACACTCTCAGAGCTGCCTCTTTCCATCACCTTACTCATACTAACTGGAGAGGCCTTCACCATCGTTTCCCCCAGGTTCCAATAAAAGACTTAAAAAAGATTATAAAAATTTGCAAATCCTGCCTCCCTTTCCTACAAGTCCCCCCCCCCCTTCAAGGGCCTGGAGTTAACCCTAGAGGCCTAAGACCCAATAATCTCTGGCAAACAGATGTCACCCATTATCCCGCCTTTGGAAGATTTAAATTCATTTTCATGTCTGTGGATATCTTCTCCCATGCTTGCTGAGCCTCTGTACATACTGGCAAAAAGGCCAAGCATGCCATCAACCACTTTCTTCAATGCTTTGCTACCCTAGGTCT
>PVKS010036160.1:0-19504 GCA_004027875.1 Aplodontia rufa | reverse complement strand
TGGAAAAAATGAAGAAAATAAACAATAACAGATGCTGGAGGGGCTGTGGAGAGATAGGCACACCACACACTGTTGGTGGAACTGCAAACTGGTACAGCCCCTCTGGAAAGCAGTGTGGAGAATCCTCAAAAAACTAGGGATGAGTCCACCATATGATCCTGCTATTCCTCTCATGGATATTTTTCCAGGGGATTTAGAATCAGCACATTACAGTGACACAGCGAAATCAATGTCCACAGCAGCTCAATTTACAATAGCTAAATTATGGAAACGACCCAGATGTCCCTCACTGGATGAATGGATCCAAAAACTGTGGTGCATATATACCATGGAGTTTTATACAGCAATTAGAAACAATGATATTGCAGCCTTTGAAGGTAAATGGATGGCGATGGAAGAAATTATGCTGAGTGAAATCAGCATAACCCAGTGAACCAAGGGTCAAATAAATGTCTTTACTCATCTGTGGAGGCTGGAGCTAGACCCTGGCCACTGAGAAAGGAGGTCAATTCTCATGATTTTAAATTTGGAAAAGTTGTAATGACATACACCCTAAGGCATTTGTAGAGATGTTTTGGGAAGGAGAGAGGAGGAGGGATAAGGGTGGATAATTGGGAGGGGGGTCTGGGGGGGTAAATCTAATATTCAGAATTTGTACATATATTATATTTTTCATTAGAAGCATGTTTGTTCAACAAATAAATTTCTTAATAAAAAGTGATTAGTATATTTCTGGTGACATATAATTTAAATAAAAAGTAGAATTTGGCAGATCCTAAATATATTCAAAATGTGTCATTTTCAGTTTATTTAAACTCAGAAAGAATGGGGATATTTAGGCTGGCACATATTATCAGACACTGGACTAATCAAAGAAAAAATTTCTTCCCATTTGGGACTTACATTATTTCTTGCAATTTTTTGAAAGAGCCACAAAAACTTGGAAAATTATATAAAAGCTGATTTTGTCCAGGCATTTATTACCAGGAAATGAATGAGTAAAATTAAAAATTCCCATCTAGTGGTCTTACCTTTGTGAAATATGCATTGTTTCCACACAACATTTGTTTGATCTATTGCACAGCCTTTATTTTTACCTTAATGTTTTCCCATGGGGAACATGTATATTTTCCTTGGCCAAACTATAACCTTATGTGAATGAGAGTATATGATATATTTTCTGAATGTAAATACTTTAATCAGAAAAGCTATAGATGTTTAGGTAATTAGCTCTGCCAATAAAAAATATCAACATTAAGTATAGGCTAGATTGCTAAGCAGTAGTGTGATAATTAATGTTAAGGAGAATTTTATGTTTTAATTTTCATTGTTCTGAAAATACATTATTGTGTAAAGTCTATGTTTCATTTTATTCTGATCACTGTTACTTTTTTGCCTTCAATATGAATCAAAAATACTTAGACCTTGATAATATAATTTCACCCAGAAAATTAGAAAAAAAAATGTTTTTCATCTCTAGCATTAGAAAAGAAAAAAAGTATTGAGAAAATAATCAGTGGTTTTACAGACCCAGAAGCAGATGCTAAAATTTATAGGAAAAATTAGCCTTCATTTCATTGCTCATACATAGTAAATTAATTATCTCATCTAAAAAGGTAGGTCAGTGTATGGTTTTGGTTCAGAAATGTTCACTAAAGGCTGGTGCTAAAGGTTTGGTTACCAGCTGGTTACACTATCAGGAGTTGGTGGAAATTTAGGAGGTCAGGACTGGTGGACAGGTACTAGGTCTCTGGGGCTTGCTCTTGAAGGGTGTATTGGAACTTTTCTCTTGACTTCCTGGATGCCATGAGGTGAGAAGATCCCTCCATCATGTGCTCCTGCCACGATGTTCTATCTCACCAGACACCGCAAAAGGGGAGAAGCAGCTAAACATTTGGAACTGTGACCCTTTCTTCCCTTTAAGTTGACTCTCAGGTGTCTTGTCACAGAAATCTGAAAATATATTCAGATTGTATATGCCAGTATCCATTTCTAAAATAAGAATAATTATAAAAAGGTGTGTGTGTGTGTGTGTGTGTGTGTGTGTGTGTAAAATGAAGCTAATTTTAGATTGAATTTAAAAAATCTTTATATTGAATCTTTTATTCTGAGTCCATTTGTGGATTATATTTCCTCCTTTGAATTTCAAAGAACACTAGAAGCAGTTCTTTTTTTTTTTGTAAGGAGTTAGAAAGTCTTTTTTCATTTACTGCTGAGATGGTTGATGGAGACATGTCTTATTTTAGAAGAAAATAATTTATCAGAAATAACATGCTGTGCTGAGTTCTGTAATGGTAGGGACACTATGTTATTCACTGTCTCAGTTTTCTTGAATTTATTTTCTCATTTTATTAACATATTTTGAGCTACAATTTTTGTAGAGGTTGGGACTCTCTTTTTTATATACACTTTTATGTCCACCCTATGGATGCTAAGGTTTTATTCATCCATTCATTCACTCAACAAATATTTGAGTGTCTCTAAACATCAAAGCAGTGCATAAGACACTAGGTCTCCTTCCTGTTACATTTTAGAAGGCATAATGGCTACTTTTTAAATAAAGAATCATGTATTTTCTCTTTGTAACAGTTTAGTAACCAAGTGAAGCTGACATTATAGTACAGATGCCATGGATGACGTACCCTAAGCTTTCCCATAGTCACAGAGTAAGCTGGTGCTGAGCTGTCAGAGTTCCTGTCTCAAGGACTTGCCCTTTAATGCTTTCTTGATGGTGCTAAATTAATTTTCAACCCTTCATTCTTTTACCTGAATTTAAATTCAAAGTGTTTAATGTAAATTTATGCATTAATAATACTAAAAACTTCAGAGAGATGGAAACTTTCTCTGGAGACCAAAGATAGAGATGGGAGAGGAAGCAGGAGAACCAGGCTTTGGCTTCAGATCATTTTGTTGCTTTCATGATTTGCAACAAAATGACAGTTAATAATGATACAGGCATGCTTCCTGTAATAGCATCTTGAAAAGCGTTATTGTACCTTAGGGTATTTTCCTAGTGACTGAAGTTTTTAATCAATCTTTATTAGGCTAGTTTATTGCTGATTGTTTTTTGCTTTTCTGTGATTGAACACTATCTGAATTCATCTCTATATGCTCTGTTTTTCTAGTGCTGTGATTGTTTATTTTAAACTTTTTCTGAAATTCTTTCATATTAGAATATTTTTTCTACCCATATGCTCTAGTAATATTCTATGTTTGTTCTTTCTTCTATTTTTTACAGCAGGCTTGAGGACAAAATGAACATCATATTTCTTGAATACTACCTTCCAAATAAAGATTAAACAAAATGCTTACCATAAATCCGAACACCTTCTTGGTGGGAAAATTATCAAAAAAAAAGGAAGTATATCCTTTACACATTACATGGGTCACTTACAGGAGATTTTGTTCTTTATTTTTTTCTTCATTTTATGCTACATTTCAGAAGATTTAGTGCTTCAACTTTTTAGTCTCCATTGGAAATTGGCTTTTAAAAGCTTTCAGATAATGTTTGTTGACTCTATGGATAAATTCATGCTTGAATAGATAACTAACTCACTGTACATAGCAAATTATTTTCCTGCTAAAACTTAAAAACAAAGTGAAAAAAACCTTGCAACTTTAAAATTATAGATATATATTATTGCATAGAAGTGATATAAAAATCCTTGTAGCTGTTTACCTTTGTCTCTTGGAAAAAATACTTGCAACTCTAAAATTATTTATATCATTGTATAGAAGATGATTTCTATCTTTGCATAGAAGTGATATAAAAACCTTGTAGCTATTTACCTTTGTCTCATATAAGGCATATATTGCCATAGAGAGACATTTTAGACTTGCTTCACATTTATTGTGTCACTAAGTGTATGATTTTAAAATGTTGAGATGTATCATTCATCCCTCCTTAATATTTACAAAATAAATAGTTCTCATAAAATAAAGTAGAACATGGACTAGAATAAATTATTTTAAAATGATGTAAAAAGCCTTAGCTCTAGATCCTATTGAAATACCTATTTCTCATGAATGAATCAAATATGGAAAATGTGGTATGTGTTAGTATTTATGAAACATGATGGATTTCAAAAAAAGTGCAGTTTTGCCTTATTTCCACACTCACTAGTTTTCCTTGCTGTCTTTCACTTGGGTAACTTTGTAAGTTCAATATTCTCCTAGTTCTGTTATATTAACATTCTTATGAAAAAAAATTCGTTTTATAGGTTTGATCAAAACATGATGGTATCATAATTTCAGCTTTCATGACCATGCTAGGTGTTCATGAAAGATAACACAATTATCTGAACTTAATTGTAACTAGGTAGCTATTTAACTGAATAGGAAAATATGGGAATGAAATGAACTTCCTTCCTGACCTCACACTATTAAAATATCAAAGCATAATATTTCATAGCCTTTGCCTTTCTTTCATTATGCCTAACTATAGGTTTTATTGACCATAAAACTATGTAACCCTTCTTAAAAGCTCACCATATAATCTCTTGGAACGATTTCTCTCATTTTATCATTTAAACAGTTCAGGAGGTTTTATTTCGGCTCAGAAATATTCTAAGAATAATTGGGAAATTGAGTATTCTTTTCTATTCAAAATCAAACTTCTAGAATACTAACTTTTATATAGGACTAAAGGAAATAATTTTCTCCATTTCTTAGAATCTCTTCTCAGCATCATCCTGGTCATCAGTGCTATTAATTATGTATATTCTATTTCTAGAGAAAAATGAAAATGTCAAAACTTCTATAGTAAAAGTATACATACTATGTGATTTTTATTGTATGTATATAATGAGAAACACATTATTTTCATTGTAATAATTCTTGTATTACACTGAAAATAACTTAGTTTGAAGGAAACAAATTATTCTTTGTTCATTTGGTTTAAGTTTATCAAATATTTTTAATAAGTGTCTTTCTTTGTGCTCTGAATAAAAGAAGCATATATCTTTTCCATATTCTTTTTTTGTTAAAGAGAGGACAGTGAGAGAGACAGACAGACAGAGAGAATCGATTTTTATTGAGTTTTTCACATGGCTTTCGTTGCTCTGACACTTAGTTATGTACTTGGGTGCTTGGGTTTGAACCCATGTACTTGCGCATGCTGGGCACGCGCCATATCCTCAGAGCCACCACTCCAGCCCCCTTTTCCATATTCTTAAAAACTCTAATTTGCTTTAATTGAAATCAGATAAAAGTGGTTTTTAATGTAGAAATTCTCTTATTTGAACATATATTAGCGTATCTGTTAGTTTTTAAATAGAAAGACAGAGGGAAAGAATCAGAGAGAATCAATTTTTATTTAGTTTTCATCTGGTTTTTGTTATTTTGACACTTAGTTGTGTACGTGGTGCTGGGGATTGAAAATGGGTGCTCATGCCAGGCAAACATTCTACCACTGAACCACTGCTCCAGTCTTTGGCTTATCTTAATATAGTGAATTTTATTTCTTCATGACAGAGTTTTACACCTAGACTATTCCAAAGCTAGCACACCTAAAATCAGCTCAGCATTTTCAGATGCTGTACAGAAGGAGTATATTTAAATCTTTTCTCTCCTGCTCTTTTTTTCATAGACTCACTCAGTTCATCCCTCAGTAAATTAGAAGAAACATGAATATGAAACTGAAATCATTTGTTCAATTTTTGAGGTTCTACATAACACAGGATCAGTCAGAGGAAGATTGAAGCATCATGACTGTAAAATTTGGAAATTAATCATGGATATCAGAGAGTCCATACAATTCTGGACTCTTAGAAAAGGTTATAAAAGTTTCAATATATAATGAAAGTCAAAATAAACCTATATAGCCCATATCTCAATAAAGAAAGAAACATAAATAACATGCCATTTTCTCTAAATACCTAACAAATTCATATATATTAGATGCAAAAACTAAATCAACTCCTGCATGAATGCTTCTATGATATGTATCTGTACGATTAATTATGTTATGAGATGATTAATACAATTATATGTGGACCCTATAACACTCTCATTATGGGTTTGATAGTGGCTATCTTTCGAATCATTCTGTTTCCATTTTCTTTCATTTCCAAATTTCTCTATGTTCTAACATAATTTTTAAAAATACTACATATTCCAGTAATTCATCATCAAATTTTAGAAAGTGGGTATTACACATATTTAACTTGTTTCTATACTTTAGATTTATTCACATAGGTTATTATATACAGATAATTAAATGGTACTTATAAAAGAAGTATTATTTTATATAAATGTTAAGAGACTAAAAATTTGGAAAAGAAATTCAAAATTAATCCTGTTATTCATACACAGTGATGTTCCATCTTCCTCACTGTAAATAAATATCAGTCTTACAAGTTTATGTTTCTCATTACATAAATTATTACAAAGATAGTTTGTCACTTTTAAAGGCATATTCATTTTTATCACTTCACTGAGATATGAGCTAGAATGTATATTTTAAATGAACCATTGTGGGACTCAAATTTTCTTGAGGTCTAGAAGAAGCAAGTGCAGTCAAGAGTGTCCAACCTTGATCTTGTGACCTGATTAAAGAACTTTGGCATTGGCTGCTGAGTATGGGCTGCAGGCTATCATACAGGGATGATTGAGAGAAAAGTTCTCAGATTGATGAAGGAATATCTGGTGAAAGTCACCTGAGACCTAACAGACACAGTTTAAGGCAAATGTCTTCTTTTCCTCATTAATGACCAATACAATATACCCTCCTTTAACTGAATAATAATGATAAATACTACATGATATGCAGTCATGTCAGAAAGCCTCTGGTTATCCTGGAACCCAGAGCCAAATTTTCCATGTTGTTCTATGAGATGAATACATAAAGCACTAGCTATGTAGGCCTTATTTATTAGAAAATGAGACCAAAAGAGGCTGTCTCATACACTGTGATCATTCAGGCATACGAGAACTCTTTAAACTCAGAAGGGGAGTTAAAGTAGAACAGAGTAGTTAAAATGAACAAATGACTCAGTCACCCAAAGGGCTTGACATAATCGCACAGAGTACACATTGCAGAGGCAGAAATGAATTCAAGCTGTTTGCATCTGAGTTTGATGCTGTGCAAATAAAGTCTCTCATCTCATAAATATGTTACTCATTGTCTGCTGCTATGTGTTGAATTTTATGTGCTCAAAATCCTTTTGTTGAAGTCCTAACCCCAGAGCCTCAGAATGTGATTGTCTTTGGAAAGATGATTTGTAAAGAGGTCACTCAAATTAAGTGAAGCTGACAGGGTGGCCTAATTCAATGTATCTGGGGTCTTTGCAAAAAGGTTCAAAACGTAGCCATTAACCTAAGGAAGATCACATGAATACAGCAGGAAAAGATGCTCTATGACCCAAGGGGGAAGCTCAGGTGCTCTGTAAATGAGATGTTGCTACCTTCATCTTGGACTCCTAGCCTCCAGAACTATGAAGAAATACATTTCTACTGTTAAGCCATTTGGTGTGTGGTGGTTGGTTGGGGCAGCCTTAGGAAACTAATAAACCTGCTGATTTACTTTGCTCTTAGACACATGCTTTATTATTTTAATCTTAAATCCTGTTATTTTTATATAAGCTTTTAAGGTCTGGTCTTCTATGTAGATTGGTTATTCAGTACTTTTTAAAATAATGTTATCATAGTCATTTTTTTATTGTCATACCCTTATAGAACATAGGGGCTATGATGTCTGCTCTTGTGGTAAACAATAAAAATGAAAAGACAGCATTATGTCTTTTATTATGAAGTATATTTCACCTTGGTAGCCAAAAACCATGCTGATTTTATGATATATCTGTGTCTGTGTTTTCTGGTATCCATTCACCCTTGTGGAAGACTTACAAATGTTTCACATGTTTGTGTCTCAACCTATATTGTTTTTAATTTGATTTTTTTATTTGAAGACTTTAAAGAAAAAAGGATTTAATCATATTTTGATTTACTAATTTCATCCCCTTAGACAAGCAAGAAATAATGATAACTATATCAGATTGTTTCAAATGGGTATGTAAACAAAATATATAGATATCATAAAATAACTAAAAAAAACCTTTTCTTCCTAAAATGTAAATTACTTGAACATTTCAAAAAGTCATCCTTCATTTGAATTTTTGCATGTCTGCCTAAATAAGATAATATTCATTCAAAATTTCATAATATTTCAGAAATAAACAACTACTTAATAACAATGACTAGATTAATGTGCAAAATTCTTGAGTGCCATACAGGCCCATAAGGCACAATTGAATTGACAAAACATAGGAAGAATCCCATATTTGGAGAAAATATTAATGTCACATTAGTTTTGATTTATGATAAACTGGCTAATCAAAGGATTTAATCAAATAAAATTATCATGAGAAGGTCACCTTTTAGTACTTCAAAACTAATAATAGATCTAGTCTAGATCTCTGATTCTTACATCAAAAGCATTTTAATCAAGAACCATGCTTTTGGATTAAATTTGAAAGCTGTGCTTACCAAATACTTTCCACTTTCCTTTGCTGTGAGAGAAAAATTTTATATGACCCCAAGCCTTAGTCGATTCCTTTGACAAATAGTTAATAACTCTAGAATTGAGGGTTATAATGAAACATAAAGCTAGATTATGAATTAAAATTTTACAGTCCCAACATTTGATAGATTATTATGTCTTAGGAGAGCCTTTTCTAACCCATTAGAACAGAAAGAAGAGGATCTGAGTGATAAATGCTTTTCTGTGGGTTTATTCACTCTAATAATGGCTTTAGAAATAACATCCACATATGTAATAACATAATGCATACTTATGTGAACAGTTGACAGATAAAAAGAATCTCATATTCTGCTACCAATTTTTGGTCTTATCAGATTATTTGTTCTCAAAATTTAGTAATCATTATTTGTAAAGCTAATTTTTTGAAATGATATTAGCAACAAATTCCTACAACTTACTGTAAACACCCTAACCTATTGCTTTTAGCATTTAAGCAAAAATATGTATTTTCCCCTTTTACTGAAGCTTAGCTTCTTTACCATTTTATTTAGGAATGTAGCAATAACAAGAACTATTACAACCGAATAAGTCATTTGCATTGTTCTATTCCCTACTCATGCTGAAATGGTTATATATTAAGAGCTGTTCATCTTAGAAATGCTGCTGAAATAGGAGAAGAATAAAACTACAAAGGAAGAAAAAAAGCATTAAACACAGCAGTTCTTGAATTGAAATCTATGTCTCCAAATACTCAAATTGATAT
Organism: Aplodontia rufa; assembly: GCA_004027875.1. NCBI lineage: Eukaryota > Metazoa > Chordata > Mammalia > Rodentia > Aplodontiidae > Aplodontia > Aplodontia rufa. The sequence goes on along the minus strand of PVKS010036160.1, from coordinate 10,262 downwards.
AACAGCATTTTCTGACTCTAGGAAGCTTAGTTGAAGCCTCTTTCTTTGAATGTTTCTACACAGCCAATACTCACCCCAAAGAGCACTCTGTTCAATTGCTCTTTTTAAGTGCACCAATAAATCAACATTATGAGAAATGTCTTCAATGTATATAGAAAAGCACTGTTTATGAATGGCAAACAGTGATTTGAGGCCTTTCATTTGACCTCAAACCTTTCTTATAAAGGCTACCAAGGAAAGCAGTATCTTTATTCTGTATCTTAAGAGCAAAATTATTGATTTACTTAGATGACTTTTTTTGAAGAGCAACAAACTCTTCAGATTTTATATATATATATTTCCTATCCCTATCTATGCTATTTTGGTGTTTTCTGATAGCTTAGGTTTTTATTAAAATTTAGAGATGTGTGTACCTTTACCTTCTCAATAATTGAAAATTTGTAGATTTACTATAAACACATTACATCAAAGTCTGGAAAGTTTTTGTTAAGAAAAAAATCAATTTTATTGAAATTGAATTCTACAAACAAAATAGAAGAACAATCAACTAGTTTAATTGGGTTGTTGGTAGCTTTATGCTTTATCCCAAGATTGCTGTCTAGATTTTCAAACTGACTTTTTAAAGTCAAGAAAAACCATTGGAAATTAGAATGTTGTGGTCACATCAGAATAGGGAAGCTACATTTGATCTATACTCATCTGTACTCAGAATGCTTAAAAAAAAAAAAAGGAGGTGGAGTTGTGGCTCAGGAGTTAGAGCATTTGCCAGGCAAGCAGGAAGCAGGAGGATGCAAGTTCAAACCTCAACACAATGTACACAATGAAGTATCAGAGCAACAAAAGCCAAATGAAAAATTAAATAAAATTGATTCTCTCTCTTTCACTGTCCCTAGCTTTAAAAAAAATAGTCAAGATATTATGGCTTTTGCAGCCAAATGGATGGAGATGGAAAGCATTATGCTACGTGAAGTATCCCAATCTCAGATATCAAGGGCCGAATGGTATCTCTCATCTGTGGAAGCTAGAATACATGGGGAAGCAGTATGTTAGACTGATAAGCTAACAATAACTTCAAATTGTGATCCTCAACGCAACAGGGAAATGACTCCCAAGGATACTTGGAGGCATAGGGAGGGGGTGGGGGAAGGGAGTGTGAAAGAAGAACTCCTAGGAGACTGGAGAGTGGGAATATGGGGGAATCATCTCAGAAGGAGATCTCTGTCCTCCACGAGATATCCATTTAACTCAGGAATTCTTCTGGGGGAAACAGCAACAGGGGGATCCCAAGATGGGCATCCATGATATGGCATTAGCCCTGGATAACTAAGTATATATACATTGGTTCTTGAATGTTTGATAACGTTTCCCCCTCAATTGTATCTCTATATCCATCTAATAAAAAAATAGTCAATAATAGTTAAGAAACAACAAAAGGGGCTGGAGTGGTGGCATGCACAAGGATGTGAGTTCAAACCCCAGTACATGTATACAACAAAGTTTTGGAGCAACAAGAGCCACAAGAAAAGCTAAATAAAATTGATTTTCTCTCTCTCTTTCTTTAATTGTCCCTGTCTCTCTTTCCCTCTTTTAAAAAAAAGAAACAAAAAAGACACTACTTTAGTATTTCATAATTGGATCCACTTAGTGGAAAGAAAAGTAACAAATTTGGCAATGCTTTTGAGATTCAGTCAAATTAATTCAGAAAATTCTGATTATTAGAGCTTAATAAGCCTGGTTTGATTTTTGTCATAGATGATTTTTTAAAAAAAAATACATCAATATCCAGAAATTATAATTAGTGCCTTTCATGATTTAACAAAAATCCTATTGGCATTTGTGTCAAATTGGATTTATGTTAAGCCACAATAGGTCAGAGAGAAAGTCTCAGAATTAATACTTACATATAACATGAAGAGAGAAGAAATATTTTGTGCCATTATAATGACATTTAAAGGATTCAATACTCATAAATACTGAATTATATTAACTTACATTATCTGTAAGAAGTACTGGATTTAATATAATAATGCAAAAGTACATGCAGAAACACAATTGAACTTAAGGAAAAGATATAAACAAAGTATCAATACCAAGGAACAAAGGAAGTCCTCAAATAGTGCTTTGTCAAGCAAGTTGTTACTACAACTTGTAGTTAACTACAGCTTAATCGTACTGGTATCTATGGGATAGAGTTTATCTAAATGTGTCAGTTATTTCAGCTGAGAAGCAAGGGAGCTGGGATATTTATACACACACATTATTATAAGTGGTTGAGGGTTCTTGAGAGTGGATGACTGGACAAAAAGCCACAGTAAGTACTGATTGGTCTGTTATGCTGTCAATCAGAGGAAGATCCTTTGATCAGACAAAGCTCAAGGAAACTGATGAAGATGTTGGCTATGGAGAGAAAGGCATGAGTGTGCTGAATTGATCAAGGCTAAAATGCAAGGAACCAATAGTGATTGCTACATATGTGGAAAAGTTTATGTTCCAAGATAAATGTATGTACCAGTGAAAATCTCAGAAATAGCATCAGACATGCCCCTTAAAAAGATGCTTAATTTACACATGAAGATATGTTTTTATCACTTTTCCAGCACTTAACAAAATAAATGAGATAATTAAACTATAAAGAAAAAAGCTTTTTTCAGTTCAAAATTTTGACATTTCCAGTCTATGATTAATTAGCCCTATTCCTTTAGTCCTGTGGTGAGAGAGCACATCATGACAGGAGCAAAACAATTTCTATCATAGGCAAGAGAGCAAAAAGAGAGTGAGGAGAGGGGCTGAGTACCACAATCCTCTTCAAGGACACATCTTTCAATGAAGTAAAAACCTCCTCCTAAACCCTACTTCTTAAAGTTTCCACCATACCCAATAACACCCAGGCCTTCAACACTTAGACGTTTGTGGATCTCTTCACCAAACTATATCAAGATGCATGGGAAAACAGTGCAAGGATATATTCCCTGCATAGTCTCATCATACTCTGGGCACCAAACTGGAACACATAAAAATGATTTGTATTATTGAATTGCTTAGTTATCCCTAATAACATCATACTTTACATGCACGAAATTCTGCATTTTCTCCAGCCTATTTGTGTTAGTTTACTTTCCACCATTGGGGCAAAGCACCTGAGAAAATCAACTTCATAAGGAGGAAAGGTAAATTTTGGCTCATGTTTCACAGGTTTCACTCAATGGTCGACTATCATGTTGCTATGGGGCCTGTGGTGAGGCAGAACATCATAGTGGAAGCACACAGCCCAGGAAGCTTCTCACCTCATGGGAGGAAGGGTCTGGGGTTCCAATATGCTCTTCAAGAGCATACCCTCACTGACCTAATCACTTTCCACTTGGCCCTACCTCTTAAAGATTCCACACTTCCAAAGAGCACCATATGCAGGCCAACACTTTGGTCTTTGAGGGAGAGTCATCTGAACCACTAAGATGACTCCAGTCGTATTGGCAAAAATGAAGAATATAAACAATAACAGATGCTGGAGGGGTTGTGGGGGGAGAGGAACACTTATCACACTGTTGGTGGAATTGCAGACTGGTAGAGCCCCTCTGGAAAGCAGTGTGGAGAATCCTCAAAAATTTAGAGATGGACCCTCCATATGATCCAGCTATCACTCTCTGGGGTATTTTTCCAGTGGAGTTAGAATCAGCACATTGCAGTGACACTGCAAAATCTATGTTCATAATAGCTCAATTTACAATAGCTAAATTATGGAAACAACTCAGATGCCCCTCACTGGATGAATGGATGCAAAAACTGTGATATATCTATCTATCTATATCTATCTATCTATCTATATATATATATCTATATATATATACACATATATATATCTATCTATATCTATATATCTATATATATATATATATATATATATATATATATATATATACACACACCATGGAATTCTACTCAACAATTAGAAACAATGCTATGCAGCCTTTGAAGGTAAATGAATGGCAATGGAAGAAATCATGCTGAGCAGTTAGCCAAACCCAGAGAATCAAAGGTTGAATGTCTTCATGCATCTTTGGAGATGAGCTAAACCTAGGCCTGTGTGAAAGGTAGTCAATCTCATGTATTAGACCCAGTAAAGGTGTAGCAACACATAATCTAGGGCAATCATAGATATGTATCAGGAAGGAGTGGGGAGGGGCAGGTGAGGGATGAGAAAGGGAGGGAGAATAGGGAGGGATCTGGGGGTAAATCTAATTTAAGAATGTATACATATCATATTGTTACTTTGGATGCATTTTTGATTGTACAATAACTAAATTTCTTAATAAAGAAAAAAGAACAAGTCTTTATTTAGCAAATATAAATTTGTAAGGTTTACTGTGACATGTCTGTATTCCCAATTCTTTATATAATTTTTTTCTTTTTTTATTAGATGGATATAGAGATACAATTGAGGGGTAAACATTATCAAACATTCAAGAACCAATGTATATATACTTAGTTTTCCAGGGCTAATGCCATATCATGGATGCCCATCTTTATATAATTTTTAATATATAATCTCTTCCCAGTGATTTGCTGTTTTGAATTCTTTTAATGAAAGAAAGGGTTGGAAAGTATCAAATTCATTCATATAGAGAAACATATATTTAATATTTACATTGCCCAATAAAACTAAATCTACAAGAAACAGATAATATTTAATACCAAAGAATATCTACTACACAGGTAGTATGTGTTTTGCATTGTATTTGGGCTATTGAGTGACTAAATGACAGTGTAGCACTATCTTAAGACAGTTATATTGTTAGAAATCACAAGGGAATTATGATAGCACCTTATCAGGTTGTTGCATAACCCAAAGATTGAGGTTACTGAGGGAAGAGATGCTGTTTAGGTCACTGATTATAGGTAAGTAGATTGTAGAGTGAGAGAGCTATTGAGGTCTTTTGGTCTTGACTTAAGGTTCTAGGTTGTGATTCTACCAAGATAAAATGCCTGAAATCAACCACAGAGGGAAATGATGAAATAAAAAATCTATAGGGTCTGAGAATAAGCCATGCTTTAAATCAATTTATCCACTTTCATGCTCTATGGGTTTATTCCTCTCCATATTTAAAGTATTTTTGAATAATCCTAGGTAGTTCTATTATGGCAAGTAAAAGAATATGTAATAGATCTTTGCAAAGAAACCCATCTCTTACTTCCCTGAAGCCCCTGTAACTAATGGAAGCAATGACCACCCAGAGGAAAAAAACTACTTCCACCCACACATAGTTTCATTGGTGATAATCTTGAGAAAAGCTTCACATAAATTGATGAAGTAATTTAAAGCTTATGGAAATATTGTGAAAGGACTGATTTTCTTGAAGCCACTAAAACTCTAACACATTGGTTTATTTTTTTATGGCTATTGCTGCTATAGATGCTGCTACCATTACCATCCTCTCCACTATTGATGATGTCATTTTTCTTCTTTTATTACCATGGTGACTGCTCTGAATGGCGCTACTTGTAAATATACAACACATCATGATTTACTAAGTGGTTTCAAATACTCTGATGAATCTATCCCAGTCTATCCTACAGCTTAACAACAGATCTAAAGGAGGGTTTGGAGGACCTCCTTATACAGTTCCTGTGTCTCCTCCAGGACAATCTCTCCCTGAGGCATGCACTAACTTCAGGTCAGTTTACACACAGTCATCTAAACCCTCAGGTCTGAGATTGCTGGAAAAGGCTACATAGCTCTTTCCCTGTTCCTCATATGTGTTCAGATGAGGTGACATTTGGGATGTGGCTGGTATTTGATATGGCATATGATGAAGGCCATAGCATTTTAACAGTACTATGTAGCATTCTAATACTTTTCCATTCAGTTCCTAAAAACTGCATCCTTAGAGGAAATAATTTTAAGATATACAAGTAATAGTATAAGAAACAGTGTAATGCATAACATGGGTTGCTATATTCCTACCATGGCTATGTTCTCATTATTTTGGGGATAAGAGATTTTCCTAATTCCAGATCTTAGTTTTTAAATTATTCATAATTTCTAGCTGAGCACTGTGGAATACATCTGCAATTCTAGCAACTTGAGAGTCTGGGGCAAGAGGATCTCAAGTTCAAATCTAACCTCAGCAATTTAGTGAGACTGTTGGCAACTTAATGAGACCCTGTCATAAAATAAAAACTAAAAACTACTGGCAATGTAGGTCAGTGGTAAAGCACCCTGGGTCCAAAACCTAGTAACAATAAATACATAAATTAGGTAGCTACTTAAAATTCTTGAAGCAACAAGATTTAATAAGAATTTCCTATATAAAAGACAGAATTTGCAGGCTGGAGTGGTGGCTTGGCGGTTATGGCGCTTGCCCAGCATGCGCAAGTACACAAGTTCAACCCCAGCACCCACATACACGACTAACTGTCAACGAAAGCCATGTGAAAAAAATCAATAAAAAATGATTCTCTCTCTCTCTCTCATTCTCTCTCTCACTGCCCTTCTTTATGTTAAAAAAAAAAAAGAATTTGGGTGATAAACTAACTCAATGTTGCTAGGAGCAAATGAATTCTGAATGTGGTAACACTGGTCTGGTTCGACACAGAATTAGATCTTTTTGTTCACTCTAGTTTCATTTTTTTCTGTAGTACATTGACCAGCTCTCTAGCTCTGTGTTAACACTGGGAAAGACGGCCACCCATGACTTCTGGTTCACATCTCAAATTACACCACATGAAAATTGCCCCTTACCTGGCTAAAATCCAGTGTGAGTATATGCTTACCTTGGAGTAAGTCTAAAGGCTTATCCAGTTGTTATTATGAATATCTCATATTTCTTTTCTCTGATTCTTTCCAAGAAGGGAAAACTAAAAAATTCTTAGTAAAACCCCAAGACTGCAAGAGTGTCTGCTATCACCACTTTTATTGAGTATAGTGCTGGAAACCTTACTTAGAGCAATCAGACAATACAAGTAAATTAAAGGGATAAGAACAGGAAAAGAAGAACTGAACCTATTTTTATTTGGTGATGATATGATACTATATCTAGAAGACCTGAAAAGCTCCATCAGAAGACTTTAAGAGCTCATAAATGGAGTTAGCAAAGTGGCAGGACACAAGCTCTACAAACATAAATCAACATCTTTCTTATATTCCAAAGGTAATTTGGCCAAAGTATAAATCAGGAAATCTGTCACATTCACAATCACCACAAAAGGAATAAAATACTTGGGAATTAATCTAAAAAGGAAATAAAAGACCTCTACAGTGAAAATTGTAAAACCCTGGAGAAAGAAATGAAAGAATGTCTGAAAAAATGGAAAAACATTTTATGTTTTTGATTAGGCCAAATCAATATGATTAAAATGGTCATATTACCAAAAGTGCTGCATAGATTCAATGCAATCCCCATCTAGATACCAGCGTAATTCTTCACAAAAACAGAAAAATAAATTCTCAAACTCATTTGGAACATTAAAAAAAAACTAGAATAGCCAAAGTATTATTAAGGAAAAAAAAAAATAAAGCAGGAAGGTATTGTGCTAACTGATCTGAAATTATACTATGGAGCAGTGAAAGCAATGACAGCATGGTCCTGGCATCAACATAGACACAAAGACCAACAGAACAGAACAGAAGATGCTGGGACAAACCCACACATCTTAACCAAAAACATGTCTTGAAATAAAGACAGATTGTTCAACAACTGGTGTTGGACAAACTGAACAGCCGAATGCAGAAGATTGAAATTAGATCCTTATGTCTCACCCTGAACAAAAATCAAATAAAAATGGATCAAAGAATTAGGAATTAAACCAGCAACATTACAACTGTTAGGAGAAAAATAGGATCAACACTCCACCATGACTTCCTTTAGTGAAAGAATTAAAGTCAATAATTAACAAGTGGGATGCCATTACACTAAGAATCTTCTTCACAGCTAAGGAATTAGTTAAGGGCATTAAGAAAGAACCTACAGAATGAGAGAAAATCATGGCCTGCTTCACTTCTAACAGGGGGCTAATATATAGAATATACAAAGAACTCAAACATTTAATACCCAAACCACAAATAATCCAAAAAATAAATGGCCTATGGAACTTCCTCAGAAGAGGAATATATATGAGAAAGTGCTCTTCATCACTAGCAATCAGAGAAATGCAAATTTAGCATTAAGATTTTGACCTCATTCCTTTCAGAATAACAAAGTTGAAGAATACAAATAATAACATATGCTAGAGAGGTTGTGGGGAGAAAGGAAGACTAGCACACTGTTGGCAGGAATGCAGTCTGGTACAGCCTCTCTGGATATTATAGATACAGGAAATATATAAGTCATAGTGAGCAGTTTGATTATCACCACAAAGTGAGCACAGGCCTGTAATCATAATCCATGTTAATAAGAAATTGAATGTTCCAAGAACCCCAGGAGTCTTCTGTTCAGAATAGTTAGGAGGAAAATTAAAACTGCATTAGCTTCACCTGACATGAATTATATTCTTTTTAATATGCTAAAAATGCCCTGTTAATATCTTCCTCTTTGTCCCCCAAAAGAATTAGTGTACTTATTTATAGATATGGTTTTGATTTCTTGGTGCTTCACAAGTATGGAATCATACAGCAAGAACTCTTTTGAGTCTGGTTTATTTAACTGACTTTGTATTATTGATATGAATTTATGTCATGTAATGTAGTATACATTCTGCTTCATTGTTGTATAATATCTCATTATAGTATATACTTGTTTATATAGCTACTCAACTGTATATATATATTACTGTTGTTCCCAGTTTTAGCCGATGTTGAACAATACTACTATGAACATTTTTATAAATACTTCTTAATATTCATATATACATAAATCTGGTTATTTAGGCATGGAACTACTAGATAAGAGTAAATACAGGTTTTGTCAGTGAACACTGCCAAAGAAGCTTTCCAAAGTGGTTGTGGTAAGTAAAATATGGAACACTACTCTTGTAGTGTATTATAGTTTAAATTGCTTGAAAGTATAGCTCAAATTTTATATTTTTACATATTAAATTTTTAAAACTAATCTGGCCTTGATGTAGCAAGTTTGAATTATGTTTTAACATAGCATTTTATTAATGATGAATTTTGGGCAGTTGTTTTACATTTCATTGATCACGAACACACTATGTTTATGAAATTTTGAATTCTTGAATAGTTTTCATCTGCTTTCCATTTTTTTGTCCATTGATTTGTAGGAGAAATTTATGTATTCTGGATACAAATCTTACGTTGGCTATTTGAATAACAACCATGTAATTTATTAAATAAAGGATATTGCATTTTCAAATTAAATAAGAATGTTTATAATTACACTGAGACAATTGGCAAAAAGAGTTAACCAAAAAAAAAAAAAAAAAGATAACGTGTAGTGATAATTGTTACATATATAGCAAGTATATACTTTTAATACTTGGTATTTTTCTCTCATTAACATGTCCTTTAACAAACAGAAGTTCTTTAATTTAATGTTATTACTTCTTGCATCCCTTGCTTTACATAAAATCTATTTCAAAACTATTCCAGAGGGCATGGTGGTACATACCTGTATTCCCAGTGAATCAGGAGGCTGAGGCAGGAGGATGAGGCAGGAGGATGGGGCAGGAGGATGGCTATAGAGTGCAACAAAGATGGCGCTGAGGAGCCCAGGGGAGGGCGGGCCAACCTTGTGAGCGCGAGAAGGCCTAAGCCAATCAAAGAACACCACCAGATTGACAGCCTTTTGGTCCCATAGAAACATAAAAACAAGTTGACCTTTACTGTTATAGGCTTCTGCACTTCCGCTTTTCGCTGGGTTTCTATATAAGCTTGAGTGTGACTGCTAATAAACGAGTTCGAGTTCCTGCTTGACCTGACTCCCTGCGGTGTCTGATTGTCTTCGGGGAAGGCTGGGGAACAGGCACCACAGAGTGCTCACCTTTCCCGCCGCAGACGGGGTCCCTCGTTCCCTGCTAGCGAGGGGCTGAGTGCATCAACCCAACATCTGGCGCCCGAACAGGGACCCGAAGCGTGAGCGGGCTGAGCGGTCTTCCAGGGTGAGTGAGACCCTAAGATGGGTAACGCAACCTCTTTACAAGATGAGCCGGCCCTTAAGGCCTTGCGCCTCATGTTGAGTTCTCGCGGGCTCAAAATCAGTGATCATAATGCCAAAAGGACCTGGGGACACATTATAGAAGCTGCTCCCTGGGTTCCATGCTCCAGTTTGTTTTCTTGGACTACCTGGGCGAGGGTGGAGCAGATCGCTCTG
>PVKS010036159.1:0-19543 GCA_004027875.1 Aplodontia rufa | reverse complement strand
TCCTAAACCCTAGTTTTCCTCCACACTGCCCTCACCCCAGTCTCTTGATTTTTCTATATTGCTCCCCGTAAGATATACATGTCCATATATATAATATATATGATTGTAAATTTTCCAGAATTAAATGACTGCATAAGTATCATTTGACTTCTCAGGGGGGTAAAGAGTATGCTACATTGTTGATTGTCTCCCTAGATCCCTCCCTATCTTCCCTCCCTCTCCACCTACATGTCTGATTCCCCTAGATTTCATTCATTCTTACATGCAAAAATATACATGCATACATGTATGTGCACATGGGCATTCAAGGATACATGTGTGTACATGCATATGGCTATGTATATGTGTATACACATGTGCACACACTGAGCACTCCCTGGGCTCTTCCCTCAGTTGTTCCAAACCTAGTACCTGGCTCCACTTCTCCTAGGGCAAGAAGCATCTTGAACCCACCTACACTTGTAATTGAACATCCTAAACAGGTTGCTCCCACCCACACCCCCTGCCCCAAAGAGGAGTCTCACCTTGGGCTCCCTGGGCCACCCTCTGGGCTCAGTTATGGTGGTGATTTTTCCAGCTTCACCAGCCCCCTTGTCCAAGCTCAGGTACCTGCATCCAGGGCAGCCAAGCGAGCCCCTTCCAGGTGACTCTGAGGTCTCACTCAGAGCCAGTCTCCTCCTGGGGCAGAGGGCCAGCTTGGGAAGAACAGCTGGGTTTGACCGAGCAAGCCCTGCTGTCCTGCAGGCACTAGTAGGGCTGAGGGCTGTAGGGTGGTGACAGGTTGGGAGCCTTAAGTCCCACTCAGTAGGGGAGAGCGGTCCCCTAGGCAGGGCGAGGGTAAGTTGGTTACGGGGCTGCACTTACCTTCTCAGTCGCTGTGGCTGGCTCGGCTTTCACTTTCAATTTCCTCTCAGAGGCGAGTTTGAAAGGAAGGGGGTGGAGCAATGGGAGGAGTAGGGAACTGAAGTGTGGGGGAGAGGGAAGAGGGAGGGGCCAAGGTGCAGCGGCTGGGTGGGACCTGGCAGTAGCCTCTGGCTTCTTGGAGGCCAAGAGAAGGAAAGTTCAGTAGCAGGTCAGCCTGGGTTTGCGCTGTTTTATTTTTAATTTTAAAGAGAGGGACAGCGAGAGGGAGAGAGAATCTTTTTTTTTTTTTTTTTTTTTAAATTTAGTTTCTATTTGGCTTTTGTTGCTTTTTATTCCTGTCCGTGGTGCTGGGTTTCAAACCCGCGTCCATGAGCATGCAGGGCAAGCGCCGAAACCGTGTTGCCACTGCTCCAGCCCTTCTTTCTTTCTTTAAGGAGTGAAAGTCTTTTTTAAATTCTTTCATCTGGGCTTTGTTTTATCCTCCACTTCATTGTGTATGTGGTAGTGGGGATCAAACCCCAGGCCTCACACATGCCAAGCAAGGATTCCACCACTGAGCCACCTCTCCAGCCGCTGCCACGTCCTCTTTATTGAATAAAATATAATCTACAAGGTGCAGGAATGGCTGCTTTCTGTGACTGGGATCCTCATCCCACATGTAGGTGCCGGGTCCACTTCTGGGTGCTGCTGCTAAGGAGATACGGATGCCACCGTGGGTGCTGGGTGCTCTCCTCCACATGCCTTCTCTGCTGCCTACTTCCAGAAAAGAGTTACTTTTCATGAGACCGATATTCTTTAAAATCAGGGAGCAAGAGATTTCTTTCCAAAGCTTCAAGGCAGGTGTCATACCAATGAGTGTTAAGGGAGTTGACATTTATTGAACAAAAACTGCCTTCTTGTTACTGACCTAGGGATAGTCTCAGATTATGTGATTGTGATAAGATACACAGAAGATGGAAGTTATCTTGATCATTTTTTAAGTGTATACTGCAGTGGTATTGAGTATGCTCACATTGCACACTCACATTGTTGTGCAACCACCATCACCCACCTAGAGAACTTTTTCATCAGCCTAAACTGAAATTCTGTATCCCTTAAACATTAAAGATACCCATTTGTACCCTCCTCCAGTCCCTGACAACTACCATTCCACTTTCTGTCTCTTTAAATTTGACTACCTTTGGTGCCTTCAAAGTATTTGTCTTATGACTATTTCACTAATATTCTCCAGGTTAATTCATTTTGTGTCACATGTCAGAATATGCTTCCTTTTTAAGCCTGAATAATATGTCATTGAATGGATAAACACAATATGTATACATACATCTATGGATACTGGGGTTGTTTCCAGCGTTTGGCTATCACATATAATACTGCAGTATCAAGTTATGTTATTTAAACAATTTGGTGGCTTAGGGGGTTATTATACTCACACGAGGGAGACACTGAGGCTGAACAGAGTGAAGCTACTTGCTTGAGGTGACAGTAGGCATGAGAGCTGAAGGTCTAGAAAAGAGTCATTTTAGCAAAACCTGTGAGATAATAGAAGCTATAAGGCAGCTAGCAGCGGTGTACCAACTGCACAGGAGAAAAAGGGTGCTGAGACTGGAATTCTCAGTCCCTTCTAATTTAAACATCTTGTATTTTTTTTGGTCCCTTATAATTTAAAAGCATAAGTTGAACTTTCCTCGATATTTACTGCAGATTTTTTAAAAATTTTCTTAAATTTTGTTAGAAGTACATAGAGATACAATTGAGGGTGAAACATTATCAAACCAACAGTAATCAATGTATATAAACTTTGTTATCCAGGGGTAATGCGAAAATATGGATGACCACCTTGGGTTTCACCTGTTGCAGTTTCCCCCAGAAGAACTATTGTGTTAAATGGTTATCTCGTGGAGGAATGACATTGGCTTCTGGGATGGTTCCTCCATACTCCCAATCTCCAGACTCCTATGAGTTCTTTATACACCCTCTCCCCTCATCCCCCTCCCTACGCCTCCAAGTATCCTAGGGAGCCATCCCCCTATTACTCTGAGAGTCATTCAATTTGAAGATTTGTTAGGTTAGTTGTCTACCCTACTGCTTCCCCATATTTTCTAGCATCAACAGATGAGAGAAACCATTCGGCCCTTGAGTCTCTGAGATTGGGATACTTCACTAAGCATAATTCTATCCATCTCCATCCATTTGATATCAAAAGCCATAATATCATCTTCTCTAATGGCCAAGTAATATTCCATTGTATATATGTACCAAAGTTTTTGTATCCTGTCGTGGAGTGTGGGGCATCTGGGTTGGTTCCATATACTAGCTATAGTAAATTGAGCTGCTATATACATTGAGGAAGCTACATCACTATAATATGCTGATTCTAACTCTTTTGGGAAAATACCCAGGAGTGGGATAGCTGGGTCGTAAGGTGGTTCCATCCTTAATTTTTTGAGGATACTCCACGCTGCTTTCCATAGTGGCTGAACCAGTTTGCAGTCCCACCAGCAGTGTAATAGTGTTCCTCTTTTCCCACAGCCCCTCCAGCATCTGTTGTTGATAGAATTTTTCATTTTTGCCACATAAACAGGAGTGAGGTGGTATGGTATCTCATGGAAGTTTTGATTTGCATTTCCCTTATAACTAATGATATAGAGCATTTTCTCATATATTTATGGGCTTTCTGGACTTCCAATGGTGAGAAGTTTCTTTTTAGATCTGTAGCCCATTTATTGATTGGATTATTTGTGAGTTTGGACTTTAGTTTCTTTAGTTCCCTGTATATTCTGGATATTAGCCCCCTGTGTGAGGTGTAGCAGGCAAAAGTTTTCTCCCATTCTGTAGATTCTCTCTTGATGCTCTTGACTAGATCTTTGGCTGTGCAGAAACTTTTTAGTTTCATTGCATCCCATTTATTCTTGATTTTACAGCATGAGCCATAGGAGTTTTGTTAAGGAAGTAGCTGCCGACTCCTATATGCTGTAATGTTGACCCTACTTTTTCTAGTAAGTTTAAAGTTGTTGGTTTAATATCCAGGTCTTTGATACATTTTGATTGAATTTTTGTGCAGGGCAAAAGTTAAGAATCCAATTTCAGTTGTCTACACATGGCTGTCCAGTTTGTCTAACACCATTTGTTGAACAGGCTATCTTTCTTCTACACTATACTTTTGCCCCCTTTATCAAATATCAAATAGTTAAGGATATGGGGGTGTCTCAGGATCTTCTATTCGGTTCCACTGGTCTTTGGTTCCGTTTTGATACCAATACAATGCTGTTTTTGCTACTACAGCTCTGTAGTATAATTTCAGGTCAGGGATTGAGATACCCCCTATTTCTTCTTTTCTATAAAGTAGTGTTTTGGCTAGTCTGGGTCTCCTGTTGTTCCATATGAACTTGAGAATTGCTTTATCTACATCTCTGAAAAATGCCATAGGTATCTTGATGGGGGTTGCATTGAATCTGTATAGGGCTTTGAGTAGAATGGCCATCTTTATTATATGGATTCTGCCTAACCATGAGCATGGAATGTTTTTCCATCTACTCAGGTCTTCTGTAATTTCTTTGAGTGTTTGATAGTTTTCTTTGTAGGGTTCCTTAACATCCTTTGTAAGGTTAATGCCCAAGTATTTCATTCTTTTGGAAGTGATGGTGGTTGGGAGAGATTTCCTGATTTCTTCTTCTCTGGATTTGTTGCTGGAGTAAAGAAACACTAGTGATTTGCTGGAGTTAATCGTATAGCCAGCTACTATGATAAAATCCCCTATAAGCTCTAGGAGTTTTCTGGCCGATGTTATTGGGTCTTCTAGGTATAAAATCATGTTGTCTGCAAATAGAGATAACTTAACTTCCTCTTTTCCTATACGAATACCTTTGATTTCCTTGTCTTGCCTGATCAGTCTGGCAAGGGTTTCAAGGACTATATTGAACAAGAGTTGGGAAAGCAGACAGCCTTGTCTTGTTCCTGAATTCAGTGGAAATGCTTTCAGTTTTTCTCCATTGAGGATAATGTTGGCTATGGGTCTGTCGTAAATGGATCTGACATAAAGTATCTTCCTTGATCCCTAACTTTTCCAAAGTTTTGAGCATAAAGTGGTGTTGAATTTTATCAAATGCCTTCTCTGCATCAATTGAGATGATTATATGATTTTTGTTTTTAATTCTGTTTATGTGGTGAATTACATTTATTGATTTGCATATATTGAACCAGCCTTGTTTTCCTGGAATGAAGCCCACTTAATCATAATGAATTATCTTTTTAATGTGCTTTTGTATCCAATTAGCTACAATTAGGATTTTTGCATCAATGTTCATCAGGGAAATTGGTCT
Source organism: Aplodontia rufa (assembly GCA_004027875.1). Taxonomy (NCBI): domain Eukaryota; kingdom Metazoa; phylum Chordata; class Mammalia; order Rodentia; family Aplodontiidae; genus Aplodontia; species Aplodontia rufa. Next base: position 14,357 of record PVKS010036159.1, on the reverse strand, counting down.
GTAGTTTTCTTTCTTTGACGTGTGTTTGTTGGGCTTTGGAATCAGTGTAATATTTTCTTCATAAAAAGTGTTTGGGAGTATTCCCTTTCTATCAATTTCCTGGAAGAGCTTGTAGAGGATTGGTGTTAGTTCTTCTGTGAAGGCTTGGTAGAATTCAGCCGTATATCCATCCAGACCTTGGCTTTATTTTTTGGGAGAGCTTTCATTGCTGCCTCAATTTCCCTTTCTGTGATAGGTTGGTTGAGGTTTTCAATGTCCTCCAGTGTTAAAGAGGGGATGTTGTGTGTGTCCAAACACCTGTCCATGTCTTCCAGGTTATCAAATTTGGCAGAGTAAAAGTTTTCAAAATCGGTTCTGATAATCTTCTTTATCTTGGATGAGTCTGTGGTGATATCCCCCTTTTCGTCTGATTTTGTTGATTTGCTTCATTTCTATCTTCCTTTTGGTGAGTTTGGCAAGGGGTCTGTCGATTTTGTTAACTCTTTCAAAGAACCAACTCTTAGATTTGTTAATAGCTTGAATAGCTTTTTTGTTCTCAATTTCATTGATTTCAGCTCTGATTTTGATGATTTCCTGTCTTCTGTTAGATTTAGGGTTGGATTGTTCCTCCTTTTGTAGTCATTTGAGTTGAAGCATAAGGCTATTAATCTGATCTCTTTCTATATTTTTGATGTATGCATGCAGTGCTATAAATTTACCTCTTAAGAAAGCCTTCATACTGTCCCAGAGGTTTTGGTGTGTTCTTTCCTCATTCTCGTTCAATCCAAAAACTTCATAATCTCTGTTCTCATTTCCTCTTTTACCCATTCTTCCTTTAAGAGGTAATTATTCAATTTCCAAGTATTAGAATAGTTTGTTGTTTCTCTTGTTGTTGATTGCTAAGATCATAGCATTATGATCTGACAGAATACATGGGATTATATCCACTTTTTTATATTTGCTAAGATTATCCCGGTGAGCTAGGATATGGTCTATTTTAGAGAAGGATCCATGGGCTGATGAGAAGGTAAATTCAGCTGTCTTAGGATGTAATATTCTGTAAATGTCTGTTAAGCCTGATTGATTAATAGAGTAGTTCAGATTGGAGACATCTTTATTGATTTTTTTGTTTTGATGAATTGTCTTGAAGTCCCCCAGGATTATTGTGTTAAGGACATTAATCTCCTCATTGATCTCAAGTATTTTTTCCATATATTTGGGGGGGTTGTAATTGGGGACATAAATGTTGATTATCGTTATATCTTCTTGGTGAACTATCCCTTTTAGTATGATATAGTGTCCCTCTTTGTACTTTGAGTAGTTTTAGTTGGAAATTAATTTTGTCAGAAATTAGAATCGCTACACCAGCTTGCTTTTTTGGGCCACAGACCTGGTAGATGTTTTGCCAACCTTTCACTTTCAGCCTGTGCCTATTTTTGAGTGTCAAATGTGTCTTTTGCAGGCAACATATTGTTGGATTTTGTTTTTTGATCCATGGGTCAGTCTGTGTCTTTTAATTGGGGCATTGAGACCATTCACATTCAAGGATAGAGTAGATATGGGAGGCTGATTCACAGACTTTACATCTATTAGAGTTTTGAGTTATCTTGAAAGTCAGTTTTTGTATAGTATGATTATTGACTCACCCTTGTTTAAGGATTTAGCATATTGTTGGCATTATCTTCTAATTGGAGAACATCTTTGAGAAAGTTCTATAGAGCAGGATTTGTGTTCATGTATCTTGAAATCATGAGTTTATCGTTACAGTATTTAATTTCCCCTTTACATATGAAGCTGAGTTTTGCCGGATATATTATCTTTGGTTGAAAGTTATTTTTTAACACTTGAAATATATTGTTCCAAGCTCTTCTAGCCTTTATTGTTTGTTCTGAAAAATCCGTAATGATCCGAATTGGTTTGTCTGTGAATGTGATTTGGGGCTTTCCTCTTTTAGAATACTCTCTGTAATTTCTGCGTTATTCAATTTGTAAATGATATGTCTTGGTGAGTTTCTCCTCTGATTAGGTGTATTTGGTGTTCTATAAGCATCTTGGATGTGGTATTCTGGATCAATAGCAAAATGAGGGAAGTTCTCATTTATGATTTCGCTTAAAAGGTTCCTGAATCCCCTTGTTTGCTGTTCAGAGTTTTCCTCCAGGCCAATGATTCTCAGATTATTACACCTCATCACATCAAATATGACTTGGAAGTTCTGATTATGTAAAATAAGCTGTTTATCTTGTTTTTCTTCTTTGATTTCTACATTGTTTAGGCGATCCTCATTGTCCGATACTCATTCTTCAAGTGCTGAAGTTCTATTTTCAGTGGAGTTTACTCTGGTATTGGTGTCTTCCAGTGAAGATTTGAATTGGTTAACCGTGTTTTTCAATCCTGATAGCTCTGCTGCATCTCTTTTCAGAATGTCAATATCCTTGTACAGCTGATCTTTCATCTCCTGGAATTGATCCTTAATTTCTCTGTAGAATTTGTCTCTCATCTCTTGAAATTGCTCTTTGATCTCTTTCCTTATTTCCTCTCTCAACTCTTTGATTGCATTACTTATCATAATGCTGATACAATGTCTTTGGTTTTCATCTAGGGCCCTGGCTATGAGGTCCTTGGGTGGTATGCTCTGGGTTTGAGGAGAGTTATTTCCCCTTTTCCTCATTTTCTGAGTCAGAGAGCTTGTCTTATTTCAGCCTTGTTACTCTTGTTGGAGTAGTTGGAGCTTCTTATGACTTTGCTTCATTGTGAAGAGGAGCTATTTGGTCAATATAGACCTAAAGATGCCAGACCATTCTGTGAGAATTTGAGAGGCTATAGGTGCAAATACTATTCTGCTTCCACTAAAACAGATGAGCTGATGATTAGCACCAATAGTAGCAGGTTTCTTTGAGAGAACTCTCACTGTGTAGTATGATACCAAGCAAGTAGCCATTTTGAAGCATGTCAATTTCTTCAGGTATTAGGTTCTCTCTGAAATTGGGGAGGTATAAAAATCCCACCTACTTTAGAGTATAGGGGAACTAGGGATTAGGGAGGAGTAGGTTATGTATTAGGACTAAGGAAAATGTAGAACTGGGGTGTGGGTAGGGTAAAGACTTGGGGTGAGAATGAGAGAAAGATGCTTATATTTAGGGATTACCAGAGTACAGTGGAGGAAGAGGTTAGCAGTAGGGTTCAATAAGACCTAAAGAAATAAGAGCCAATCACCAATACATACGCACAGATAAGTATTTACTTCCACCGACACCAAAATTCAGTATTAATTGTAAGGCAAGAAAGGAGCAGAAGAAAAAGAAGAAAAACCCCAAACCCCACAGTAATGTTAAAAATTTAAAAATATTCTAGCCGGATTCCCATTTAAAAAAATAGTAGAAGAAAAAAAAAACGAAGAAATGAAAAAGAAAACCCCCACAAAACTAGTTGGTACAGTACTGAGATTTTCTGGCCCTTAGGTCAGGAGGTGGTGCGTTCAAATCTGACATCAAGCTGGGGATTCTTCAGAGTTGAGCTTGTTTGGGGAGAAGCAGATTGGTTGAGTCTGGTGGCCTGGTTTTTCTTAGAGGATGTCCTCAAAATTTTCTGTTGCAAAGGGGTATTCAGCTCTCCCTGGGCTGTAATCCTGAGATGGTTGCTTTCTGCCAATCCACACTAAATATTTCTTGGACCTGGGCTCAGAAGTTGTAGACAATCAAGTTGATCCTATTGTAGATGTGTGGGTCTCTGACTGATCCAAGGAGAGTGGCTAGCCTGAGACTCGCTTCCTCAGGATCACTGGTGACCCACTCCGTGTGTCTTGTGATCTTCAGAACTCCCAAGAGCTGCTCTGTGGGGTTGACTGAAACTCTCAGAAGATGGTCCAGATTGTGCCAGTGCTTATGTGATTCTCTGTTGTATGCACTAGGAGATGTCCTGCTAGAGAGATCCAGCCCTACGCAGCGTTGGCTATGCAAGGAGCTCAGATGCTAAGGTGCAGCCCAAGCTGCCCCATATATTCAAAGGTTCCTGAGGCAGATTTCAAGCAGAGGCTGAAGCAGAGGATCCCCTATAGAGGGATGCTCCCTACTGCAGCAAGATCTTTTCACAGGCTCCTCCTATTTGGGTGGGAAGCGGGGTGGTCCAAAGGGCAGAAGGTCCCAAACAGAGTTTTGTGAACTGGAGAGGTGAATGGCAGATCCCTACAGCCCCCAGGGCAGATGGCTAGTTGGTGGGGGATGGGTGCGGTAGCTTCTGTTTCTGATCGTGGGGACTGAGGCTCCGTAATGCTGCTGGGTGACCCGTCCCACCCTCAGGGAAACGTCACTGTGGTGCGCCACTGCACAAACAGCTACAAGTTCGCTAATGTGAGCAATTAATTCACAGTGCTTTATGGAAGATTAGGTAAATTACGAGCAGTCAGATCAGGGAGTTCGTAGCTGGCCGGGTTAGGGTGTTTGGTTAGGAAACTCGCTCTCTGGCTCCGTTTCCGCCCTCCGGAGCAGCTCCCCCCCTCCCCCGGGGTGCGGGGCTGAGTGCCTCGGGCTCCCCTAAGACCTCCTTCATATTCGTTAATGGACCACGTACTGCGTTATTCCTTTGGAGTTAGAGTTAGTGGGGGATAATATTGCCACACACTGGGTGCTATCTTGTAGGGTGAGGTGAAAATTAGGAGCTTCTGGGAGTCAGTGACAGTGGGATGAATGCCATTTTGAGAACCCTCGAGAGAATTCTTTAATGCATATTTAGGAGACATAAAAACACTTCCTGCTTTGAAAATTCCAGTTCTATTTAATAGAATTTTTTTTTTCTTAGTAAAATGCTAAAGGTACAATGTCCAGATTATATATAGTTTGTTTCAGGAACATAAATGGCTCCAGAAATCAGAATAAATAGTAAAAACAAAACAAAAAAGCAAAAAACCAAAACAACAAGATCACCAAGGAAGAAGGGATTTGTAGCTGAACTTGCAGACAGTCAAATTGACTGTCAATCACTGCAGACCCTTCCTTGTTTCCTATAGACAAGGAGTAAACCAAGACGAGGGTAGAAATCAGAGGTCTCATAATAAAGCAGATGTGGCTTTGGAGCAGTGGAAGCCACATGAAAACCTAAACAGTCTTGTTTAGGTGCCCTAGAAGAGTCTTCTATAAAGCTTCAGTTTTCTCATTATTAAAGATATTAATACATATGCCACAGGATAGTTTTTTTGGGGGGGTTGCATTCTTTTAGTTGGTGCATTATAGTTTTGAATAATGCAGAAGTTTGTTGTTACTTGCATACATACCCACATCATGACTATTTTGGGCCAATTCCCTACCACAGCATAGTTTTCACAGATGTTCAATAATCTGCACACAGTTTGATTACTGTAACACGTGTGGCTGCTACGCCTCCCACTTTGGTAATTGTCAGACCAAAGTTGTCACTCATTCTGAATTCCTCCCCTGAGTTTAGTGCTTCAGTGTTAGTGTTATTTTTATAGCTAAGTGATCCACATCTTTACTTCTGAAGAATCAGTGTCCTTAAAGCCCCTGTCTAGCATATTGCTGTTACTGAATCGTGAGAATGAGGGATCTGTCCAGTGTATATCTGGGCTCTTAGTTTTAGTCCGCCTTTCCCCAATGTGTACCAGTAACCCAAGTAATCCTTGTACCAGGGGTAAGTCATTCTGGCCAGTAAAAAAACCTGTTCTTACCTATTTCAGTAGTGGCTTAAGAAGCCCTGAAGAGGGGCTGCAGCAGTGCTTGGCTGGCACGCATGAATATGCGAGTTTGAACCCCAGCACCACGTACACAAAGCAGCTTTGGAGCAGTGAAAGCCACATGAAAACCTAAACAGAATTGATTCTTTCTCTTTCTCTCTCACTGTCCTTCTCTCAAAGGGGTGGTAGTAGGGAAAGCAGCCCTTAAGGGTCAAGAGATAGTTACAGATTTCAATTTATTAGAACCAGGTTGCTTTCTCTGGTGAAAGGATTTTCCCTTCTTTATTAGGATTTCCAAACTGAGACTTATGTTAAAGAAAGAATGTTTCATAAATGAGTTATTAGTTTGACAGTAACAGGGGCCATATCTCTACACTTGATTCTCTGAAGAATGTTTATATTAGATATGGGAAAAAGTGTCACCAGATCCCCCCCAATTTTAGAAGTGCAAATTAATTATATAGAATAGCGGGTTTTGTTGTGTTTATGTATACACATAGTATATTTTGATAATTTCCACTTCTGTAAAGGTGGGTTAGCAATTTTAACCATGTATTAGAACTTACAGGACAACTGTCCAATGTAATTGGATTATTACTTATTTTGTAAGGACAAATTTCTCTTAGGTTACTTTAAACCATTTAGACCCTCCTGGGGACGGTGAAAACTCAGGCTCAGAGTTGCTATTCTTTTTGTACAAGTGCCTATAGCAAGAGGGATAGAGGCTGCCTGAGCTCCATTGCCTGGATTTCTTCCAAGGCTTATCTATTCACCACTACTGACAAGGACACTTGTACATAGAGCCCATTGAACAAGCAACTAGTGACTGGAACAGAGGCTGATCAACATCCACAAGATGGGTCATTTAATCTGCTTCATCACTGAGTACTTCCTCTGTACTGTGTGCCCTCTAGTGGGTATTCACAGACTGAAAATTCTTTGACACACTGTCCCTTTTCTAGAGGTTCAAAGCATATCACAACCATAATACTTTATCAATTTTATAAGCTTTTTATTTCTTTTAGCAGCATCTGACACTCAGACCAATCCATTTGACATGATCAAAGTGGCAGTTTGTAGACACTCACATATGCAAACTCAGTTTTTCTTCCAAAGTGGACAATCACTTGCTTGAAGCTGTCCATTGGGCAGATAATCCCTTATTATCATCTCTGAAGGTGACTGTATGGACACCAATCTTGTGCACCATCGTGGATTCTCTTCAAGCCTTTTTTCATTCTTTTGGCTTTCCAAAAGTGCTGGGTCACTACTTTATTTATGCACTTTTAGGTTCAGATAAAACATTGCAGGGAGAGGGATCTTGATTTTTAAGTAAATTTTATGGGTCAAATGAAATAAGCAAAAAGTCAACTGGATTTGAGAGATGCCTAGAGATTGATAAGGCATATATCTGAGGGTATGTCCAGAGAAGATTGGTAAGTGGCATAACAAACTGAGTGGGAAATGCATGCCCTGAATGTGGATGGCACTATCCAATAGGCTGGGGGCCTGGATGGGATGAAAAGGCAGAAATGAGAAACTAGCTCTTACTCCTGCTCTCCCTTCTCTAGCAAGTACATTTTTCTACTGCTGCCACCTGAGGACAACAGACTTCAGTTCTTCTGCTTTTGAATGTAGACTTGCACTAACATCTCTCTAGGGGGCTTTTGGCCTCCAACTGGGGCTACGTCATCAGCCTTTCTCTTGTTTTGAGGCTTTCAGGGCCTTGAACTGGGTAGCTACTGAATTCCCTGGTTCTTTGATGATGTGAGCCAATCTATTAAAGGTGTGTGTGTACAATTCTATTGCTTTTGCTTCTCTGAAAACCCAGTACAGAGAGTTAGCTCCCCCTGTGGTGAACACTGACCAATGATAAACAGATGACCCACAAGAGTGCTCCCTTTCTCTTCTATGCACAGTTCAAGATGTTCCTCTTTTCCTTCTGATGAGCAAGCCTGTTGGCTGTGTCTTTGAAACTCATTATGAATCCTCATCCAGAGTAGTAATGTAGTGCGCTGCATTATTTTGCGTTTTTCCTTGCCCCACTACCCCTTCCCTGACTTTGATTGCCTCAACTCTTCCCCCCAACTTTTTGCCTTCTGAGCAAAGTTTCACTAGTTCTCTCTTTACTGAAGTTTATCTGCAGGATCTGGTTAATTTCTCTCCAATAATCATGATGCCTAAATCCAGTTGACAACCAGATCAGAATAGAGCCTGGGAAATCCAGCGTGCTGGGAGTACCTCTTTCAATAAGAATGGAACAGGGAAAGGGAATGGGTCTGAGAGCAAATAGCATAAAGACCTAGTCACTGTCATAATCTCATTTAAATCTCTCCAGATAGTAGAGGGGAAAATGGTATTTTTTTTTTAAGAGGCTAGGTTTCTGTCCTAGGGCCATGTGTCAAATAAGAGTCCATAGCCAAACATATTAACCATAATGCCAGCAAGCCTTTTATTTCTATGTATTTGAGACTGATACATCCTCAAAGTCCCAACTCCAATATCATATTCTTATCTAAAGCCTTCCCTGATCTACTAGGGGAGTGTTAGCCATTCACTTTTCACTTTTTTTTAGGATTGGATGTTTACCTGGATAATCTCTAGATAAAGCTTGGTAAATAAAGGTGCCCTAATTTTGTCAACCACTTCAAAGGCTTTAGATAATGTAGTTTTAGAATGAGTAGAGAGGAGGCAGATAAAATCCATTCTGTGTTTTACCTGTAAATTCCATTTTTTTCATTTTCTCTCCTATCCTAGATTTGGGAGACAACCTGACTTGGGTACATTTGTTAGTTTTAAGACAAAGGGTGAGGTTCTAGAGAAGCTTAAGAAATATACCTTTAATGTTATTGTTTTAACAAAATACAGGTAAGAATTTTTAAAATGATTTCCATAACTTTAGAACCTGAGGCTAATAATCTACAAAATATCTAAATTAAATTAAATTTCGATGCATGTAGATGGAATGGCAATAGATATGGAAGTCTTATATTGGAGTGCAGTCCGCAGAGGACAGAGATTGATCTCTAGGTTGAAAGAACCATTGGATGACCTCAGGAATTGTGAATAGCCTGAGCAGACCAGATCTTGAAACATCCTGTTTTCAATCTCTAGGACATGTTGGGACCTGCAGTGGAATGAAGAGAAGTCACAATAACAGTGACCTCTAGAGATTGCCTTCCTTTCGGTGGTTAAAGAGGAAGGAATGGCTGAGATTGGTGAATTAAGACTCTGATCCACAAAACACAAATCTTACTCAGTACTTTAAGACTCTCAAGGTGATGAGAAACTGTCACAGACCAGAGAGGACTAAGGAGATACAGTAAGTACACGCAATGTGGAACACTGGACTGGATTCTGGGATGGGAAAAAGACACTCGTGAGAAACTGGCAAAATCCAAGTAAAGTCTGGACTTCAACAATAATGGGCCAGTATTAACCCTTCAGTTCTGACAAATGTATAATGTTTATGAGTTGTCAATATTAAGGAAACTGGGTGAAGGATGTACAGAAACTGTTTGCAACTTTTCTGTGAATCTAGAATTATTGAAAAATAAAGTTTATTGAAAACTCCCAATAGATAAGGGATGAACAGTAGAATCTGACCTAACTTTTCTATGTACATGTGGATATAGCACAATGAATCCACCATCATGCATATCCACAAGATACTAATTAAAAAGAAACTGTAAGAGCAGGAAGATCAGTAGAGCAGAGTAAAGGGAACAGTGGGAGGGAAGAGGAAAGGGGAAGGGGAAGTACTGGGGACTGAATTAGACAGAATAGTCCTTGTTTTTTATAATTATGTCAAAATAAATCCTAACTAAAAAGGACCAATAGAAAGAATAAACTCTTTCTTTGAAAAGGAAAAACACTCCCAACAAACTCTGCCTATGGATAGCAGGGAAGGTTGGTGTGATATGTTGGATATAGAGGAGTCTAGATTGTTACCAAAACCAATTTTTAATCTATTGGAAAGTAAAAGCAATATATGTAAAGCTGTTATGTGAAGGCATTTAGAAAAGGGCGTATATTTTAGTATAATTCTAACCATGATCTCATGAAGTGATCATTATCTCTAGTTTACAAATGAAGACTCAGGTTCTAGGAAGTAATTTGCTCATTATCATTATTGATAAGTGAAAATCCAGATATACATCATAGCTTTTCCATTACATCATGCTTGACATATGATCTCTAAGGGTATTACTGGGAGAGAAATACTGCTTTGTTTTTAACCATCCTCATCCCCTAGGTCTAATTACCAAGTTACAGAAATTCTTTTCTATTCTATAAGATGCTTCTCATGTCTAAGCATCAATGCACATCCCTATGGCAGAATTTTGTAGGAGTCTGCTCATTCTTTCTGTAAGCAGAAATTCCTCATGGCCTATTTCCCCAGAAGGATAGAGTATGTTCCATGCTATAACTATACTCGTCCCCACCTGCCTCCATCTGTCACTATGCCATGCATAGGGCTGGCTCTTAGGGAAGAGCAAGTACTCAGTAAAGTGTGTCTTAGTATCCTCCTGGTGTCCCCTAAGAAACTCATCAGTGCCACATCAGGATGCACTGCTTGATTTTTCCTCCCAAGTCCCTGAGCTGCCTGGCCCAGAACTCAGGGGGCTCAGGAAGTTCAGCTATGTAAATCTCTTGGATTTGCACCTGTTTCCCAGAAGACCTGTTATTTCCCTACTGCCATATAAAGTACTGGCTTTTATTGACATAGCAAGAAATGATTTTCACAAACAGAAGAACAGATGAGAGGAGACAGCTCTGGAGCTGTGGTGAGTGCAGGGATGAGGGCGCTTGAACCTGGTCTGTGCTGAGGGTACTGAGGCCTTGCATTAGAGCCTGCATCTGCATTTCTCCTATGAGCAGCAAAGAATGGTATCTGTTTAGGGGAGGCAACTTCCTTCCAGGTTGTTTCAAAACCTGATGGGTGAGAGTTACCTTAAGGGTTTTGCCGATCCTCTCTCTTATAGCAGGCTTGAATCAGTGTCTGTGAAAAGCTCCTGTTACATCATAGCCCTTTTTGAGCTTGATGATCTCAGCCAAGGAACGTGGGCACCTCATGATGAAAGGAAACACTTCCTCTCCAAACCTTAACAGTTTGGTCAAATTTGGGAAAACAATGGTTCTTGAGGGTCAGCTGCAGTGGTTGTTCCTAGCACAGACAGAATCTGCTAGTTATTCTGCATCCTATTGTGGGATTTCTGATTATGGGGTTAAGACAAGCTAGATTGTGGATCCTGTGTCAGTCTCAGGCCTAGTTGCTTGACTGAACCTCCCCTGCGATGGCATATGGTGACTAGTTTGAGCAGGGGCAGTGGGGAATCCCTCCTCCTCTCTAAGTTAACTCAGACTGTGAAGGCTGTCAGCTATGAAATAGTTGATTATAATTAACACTAAGGCTTATGATTTCTGAACTATTAGCCTCCACTACAACTCAAGGATATGAATACTTTTATTCCTCTTTTACAAATGAAAATCTTTAGGACATAGAAGTTTAAGTAACTTGCCCCATTTAATAGATAAGTAGTAGTAAAGCCAGGATTCAAACCCAGACAGTGGATCTAGAGAACATACCTTTAACCCTATGTGGCCTGCTAGGATACAATGTATATGCCATCTGTCCCAACTCTGAAATGCTTATATGATATATATGCTTTTTTTTGGTGGTGGAGGGAGGAATAGGGGAGAGAAGTAAATTTATGTTTTCATCTGGGCTTTGTTTCTCCAAACTTAGTTGTATATGTGGTGCTGGGATTTGAACTCAGGTCCTTGCTCATGCCAAGAAAGTGCTGTAACCACTGAGCTACTGTTCCATCCCCGAGATATATGCTTTTAATAGGACACACATTATCAATGCTATTAAAAACAATCAAGCAGCTAGAATGGTGGCTCAGCAGTTGTGGCACTTGCCTGGCAAGTGCAAGGATGCAGGTTTGAACCCCAGCACTCCATGCACAACGAGGTGTCAGAACAATGAAAGCCACATGGAAAACTAAGTAAAAATTGATTCTCTTTCTCTCTCTCATTGTCCCTCTTTAAAAAAAAAAAAGGATATTCAAGGAGGTCTTCAAGAGATTACCTTTGTGGATAGCTCAGACACACTTAACAGATTTATCTATTAAACTTGGAGGGAAGAGCATGAAGTCCAGATTATAAAATATTCGCAGGTGCCAGTATTTATGCAAAAGGTCTCTGTACTAGATTGATTCTATCATAATTTAAGCTTTAATATCTTTCAATTCTAGTTACATTCCTTACCCATTCCAGATCCTGGCTTCAGTTAAATCTAAAAGATTTTGGTTACTAACTTACAAACTAAGACAACACTTTGGTTTGAAAGGGCTCTACTGTTCAAATATTTGGAGATTAACTAAAGGCTAGAAAAAAGACCAATATGATCAGATTTAATAATCATGACTTTATATATATAGATCCCCCTTATGAGTTATTCCAATTTTATTCCTTTAATCAGATCTCATTACAATTTAATTGGTGTCTGGTATTAATACTTAACAGTAGTTTCAGAGTATCTCTCATTTTGTAAGGAGGTGTGGAGAATAGGATACCTCTCCACACACTCTGAAGTTATTTCTAAAATATAATGAAATCTTCAAACAGCTCAAAAAAAGAGCGGGACTAAGTCATTTTGGGGGAGCTGCGGATTCTACAGTCTGACTTCTGTCTATGGATGACTTAAACATGTTTAAGCTAAACTTATTTTTGAGCAGAGCAGTATTAGATCTAATTTTGGCTAAAGCACATCAGCATCGTGGGCTTGGGAAAAACTTGGGTTCCTTGTTCCTGCTAGTCCTTTGCCAGGCTAGGGTTGCAGTGCCAGGACTTATTTTCCTGTACCTTCCCTCTTGGCCTCAGGACTCAGGTGGGAAAACCAGAGACTTAAAGTCTCACATTCCCTTGAGTGACTGAGGCTTGGTTGCTATAGAAACCTTGAGGGCAGAGGGTCTCGAACGTTTAAGCTGGGCCATTTCCATTCAGATCTCATAGCTTGGCTTTTGGGGATAGATTTACCTGAATAAAAAAATTAATCCCTCAGAAGAACCTACTCCACGTTGATTCCTTATCCATCCTTCTACCTGTTCATCCTTTATCATCTATCTTTCTCCACCCTCATATATGAATGTACCAAACTGCTTAGTTGCTTTCTCAGGAGATTAATACTTTGAGGAAAAAATTCTTCCCAAGCCACTAGCCTATAACTAAACTCACAATATGCAGCATAATGTGGGCAATAAACCTAAAGGCTCATTACGGTCTTAGGACTTTTCTATGGGGAACCTCAAGGATTAATGCATGTAAGTGGTCAGGGAGGGAGTAGGGTGGCATGTAAGGAGATTCTGTAGATATACAATTCTATTTCATCCCCTTTTTCAGCATTGTTAGTGTTGGTAATCATAACTAACAATGCAGCAGCCTAACAGTGCTCAAGAATGTAGACTGAAATCAGGCTGCTTGGATTTGTGCTCTGGCTCATTCACTTCTCATTTTATGATCTTAGGCAAGTTGTTCAGCCACTTGGTGCCTCAGTTTCCCATGTGCAAAATGGGAATAATAATTGTCCCCACATCACGGAGTAAATCCTCAATAAGTAGTAGCCATTTTAATGTTTGTTATATGGCAGGCACTGTTTTAAGTCCTTTATATATATTTTCATTCAATCCTTATAACCATCAAGAGAAAAATTAAAAAGCTTTAGAAATGAGAATGCTGAGGAACAGATGCCTGAACTTTGGAGTCAGATGGAATCTTTTCTTCCCCCTGACTGAGGATTGAACTCAGAGCACTTTGCCACTGACCTACATCCCTAGGCCTCTTTAAATTTTTTTAAAAATTTCAGACAGGGTCTATGTTACAAAAGTTGGCTTAGAATCGCGATCCTCCTGCCTCAGCCTCCCACATTGCTGGGTGTACAGTAGTGCACCATCGTACCCAGTCTACTTACTCTTAAGTGGCTGTTGACAGGATTCCTTGCCTCTCAGACTATTTCCGCATGTATAGAAAGAAGCCATGAGATACTGGCTGAGAAATCCTCCGGTAACGTTTGGTTACCATCACATTTTAAAAATGTCAACTACGTGCTACCAGTGCGGTTTATAGTATTCCCCATGTTTAGGACCACTCTGAGGCTAGCATTCTTGTCCTTTACTACGTGAAAGGACATGGATGTTCTCTGAACTCCTTTTTTATCCTGTGGCATTGGAGCAGGCGGGCAGGATGTGGCCTCCCTGGAGTCAGTCCTGGACACATTCTTGGGTCTTGAGTGCTGTGGATTTAGACAAGGAAACGTCTGCACTATCTCAGAGGATGAGCCACAATGTGTGGAAAGGTGGGAAAAACATAGGAAGCCAGGCTGAATTAGCATAGAGACTCTTCCTCTTGGTGAGTGACATTGTTTCAAACCTCAGCATTTGCAGTAAAGGGAAATGGGGTTACAGGGAGGGGGGGCAGAAAAACTGGCCTTTATTCTGTGGGTAAAGGATGAGTTACCAATGCAGTGCTGAGTCAGAGCCACTCTTTTCCTTCCATGAAGCCACTGTTGAAGAGCCTTTCTGTTTAGGCTGACTTGGTTTTAAATCCTGGCTTGGCACTGAGCTTCAGGAACTTGTGAAAGGTCTTTAGCCTCTCTTAACACCAATTTCCTCATCAAAAAATGAAAAAAAAA